>JBBPKO010000256.1:0-32339 GCA_038089295.1 Xerocomus amazonicus
TTAAGAACACCTCTTACAATGCCCCGATATCCTGCCGGTGTCGAAAAGACCATAATTCCGGATGCCACACCATTCCATCGTTTGATTTCCACATTTGATGCGGACAAAGCGAACCAATTCCAACGTCAGTACGTCGCTCTTCTCCACGAAAGTGGAAGGTGCTTTGAAAAGGAAATCTCCTCTATATCTCACGGAGCGATGGTGTTACCTACTGCCGATTCACTTGTGGACCATTATACGAGGTGTAGAACCAGCTACTTTGAAGAGCTTCATCGCATCCAGCAGCACCTGGCCCCGAGGGGGGAAAGTGAACAGGCGGTCGAGCAGTCCGGTCAATGGCCATGCATTACTGCATACGCACTGTTTGGGTATCTCGCGTCCAACTCATTGACAAGAACTCCTGACGATTGGAAGAGATGTCTCACCCAGTTAGCGCTGCTTGCACTCGAGCTACAGCGGGCACGAAGAATGTTTCTACTACACTTGGACCGCCTTCACGAAGAGTTCTCGAAAGAATTACAGAACAACGGATGTGATGGTTGGGATGCAGAAACACATCCAGACTGGCTACTCATTCAGGTTTTTTTTTCGCGTTGTTGTTGGACATGGTTGCTGACGTTGTATACCTTGACCCAATTCAGCTCCAAGGCAATTTTCTGATCCGCCGTATTCAGGTAGAGGTCGCAAACGAAATGATATCCCCACGTTCGGGGGACAACACGACCATGCAGCTCAATATGGGCGAAGGAAAGTCCTCCGTGATTGTTCCCATTATTGCCGCTTTTCTTGCGAATGGCGACCAGCTTGTTCGTGTCATTGTTCCGAAGCCGTTAACAGCGCAGACCCTTCGCCTTCTTGCGGATCGGCTGGGTGGCCTCACAAATAGACGGATCTATTACCTGCCGTTTTCTCGTTTTCTTCAAAGTAATCACAAAACAATATCTTCCCTAAGTCAAGTTATGTTGGAATGCATGCAGGACCGCGGTGTTCTTGTCCTCCAGCCAGAACATGTTCTATCGTTTAAGCTGGTGACCGTGGAGAAGCAGTTGTTTCCAGAAAGAGATCAGGTGGCAAACCTGTTATTGAAGCTTCAGAAGTGGGTCCATCGACACTCTCGAGACATTTTGGACGAGAGCGATGAAATCCTTGACGTTCGGTCTCAATTGGTATTCACTATTGGTCAGCAACAACGTGTGCAAGGCGCTCCAGAACGCTGGACAACCACTGGGCAAGTTCTCGGCCGAGTAAGCAAACACGCATCTTCCCTTTCTAAACTGTTCCCGCTTGGGGTGGAGTATGATTCTGGACCTCCCGGATCCTTTCCGCACCTTCGCATTTTGCAGACATCGGCTGGTCGAGAACTCATCTCACGGATAGTACATGATGTTGTCGAGGGCCTTCTTCCGAACGTTCACTTTAGACAGCTTCACCTCCAGTCGGACCTTCAAGATGCGATTCAAACTTTTATATCTTGCGAGGATGTCCCTTCCGCGAAGACTCAGCTGGTGAAGGAAAGCTTCGAACACACTCCCTTGTGGACTGGTCTGCTACTGCTTCGTGGGCTCTTGGCCAGTGGTATTCTTCTGTTTGCTCTCACAGACCGACGATGGCGAGTAGACTATGGCCTCTCTCTAACACGTACCCTGCTCGCGGTCCCATACCACGCAAAGGATGTCCCGGCACAAAGGGCCGACTTTGGTCACCCGGACGCCACGATCACCCTCACCTACCTTTCTTACTACTACGGCGGCCTGAACGAAGAACAGCTCAGACTTTCTTTTGAGATTCTGCTCAGGCAACAGGACCCATCATTGAATTATGACTCTTGGGTTCGTGATGGTTCCGCTATCCCGGATTCTCTGCGGGCAGTGAGCGGCATCAACATCGACTCCGTGGAACAGTGGAGCCAGTTTTTGTTTCCCCTGTTCTCGCGAAATCAGGAAACAATAAACTTCTACCTTTCAAATGTTGCGTTCCCGAGAGAACTGACCGAGTTTCCTTCAAGACTGTCGAGTTCAGGTTGGGATCTAGTCGAAAAGAAAGAACGTGTGCTAACAGGTAGGTGTTGTTTAAATTAATTTACCGCAAGACCCCAGATCACCAACGGCACCATACTTCAGGATTTTCGGGAACAAATGATAGACAATATTTGTTGCCCATACATATCACTCAACAAGACGCTGAACATCAACAAGCGACCAATGCTAAGGTCCTATGCTATCTTTTGCAGCCTGAAAACAAACAGTACGAAAGCATGGCCGATGAGAATTGCAAGCGGAGAAGCACGCCGGAATTCCTCGAACATTTGGTGGCACAAAAGCCTGAAATACGTGTCCTGTTGGATGTTGGTGCTCAAATGCTCGATCTTCAAAACCACGAGCTTGCTAAAGAATGGCTACGCGTCAACCCAGGCGCCTCTGCCGCAATCTACTTCAACCAAGACAACGAGTTGGCGGTATGCACACGAGACGGGAATACACAACTTTTGTTATCGTCCCCATATGCAGAGCAGCTAGATCAATGCGTCATATACCTCGACGACGCTCATACACGCGGTACTGATATCAAGTTTCCGAGTGGATTTCGTGCTGCTGTTACCTTGGGTCCCAAAGTAACAAAGGATCGTTTAGTTCAGGGTGTGTACAATTCATGTCGTATTATACCACAACTCCTCGAACTTTTTGCCCTTGCAGGTTGTATGCGAATGAGAAAGCTGGGCCATAGTCACTCTGTCATGTTTTTCGCACCCCTTGAAGTCGACCGGTGTATCCGTTCCATGGCTGGCGGAAACAGGGCTCTCTCGGATACCATCCACACCGAGGATATTCTACGCTGGGCCATACGAGGGTCCTGGGAAAATATTCGGAGGTGGGCCCCTCATTGGGCAATGCAGGGTATGGAGCATACATCCCGATATGCTGCCTGGTCCAGCTTCTGTGGCAACCAGCTGACCTCGAAAGAACTCTCAGAAAAGTGGCTCCAACCGGAAGCCAAGAACTTAAAAGATCTCTATGAACCGCGTAACCCTTCAAGTTCTTCTTTTTCGACTAACCTGGATATACATCGGCGCTGTGTCGATCTTGGAGTTTCGTCGCTGTCTGCTGTAGGCATGGACGAAGAACAAGAACGAGAAGTGGAAGTGGAAGTGGAGGTGGAGGTGAAAGTTTATGAAATCAAGCAGCGGGAGCGGCGCTCTCGTGTGCTGCCCGCGAATCATTCGGTCCATAAGGATGTGCTTAAGTTTATCAGGACAGGTGCCATCTCAAGGACCTTTTTTTCCCGGGGACAGAACAAAGTGTTTACCCCAATTTTCAACATATTCGATACGACCTCTGCAGCCACTCATGAGTCTTTCATTTGGAATCAGTCTGTATTGGCAACAAAGGACTTTGAGCAAACTGTTAAAGTACCAGGAGAGCAAAAGCTAGACGATTTTCTGCGCCCCATCCACTGGATCGTCTCCGTGAAGGGAGATTCTAATGATTTACTTGTCATTCTCAGCCCCTACGAAGTGAACTCTTTGTTACCGAACATCAGGTCAAGCGAAAAAGCTCATCTCCATATGTACACGCCCCGCGTCACCAAGTCCATGGAACCATGCGATGATCTTGCGTGGTATAGCATCCCTGCTGTCCCCAATGGGTGGATCCCTCCATACTCCCACATGGACCAGCTGAATGTGTTTGCCGGGCAGCTGTACCTGAAGGACTACGAGACGTACACCAGGTTGTGCCGCTTTCTCTGCTTGAGTACAAAGGCCCTACAGAACAAAGAGGGCGTCGAGGTGGAGCAGGATGGATTTGTCTCACCGAGGATTCGAGCAAAGTACTCCCAAGAGCCGCAGACCATGATTGTTCACACGTTCTCGAGTTCTCCTGCTCCCGCTATCCGGGCGTTGATGGATCTTCGCAACAGAGGCATCGATTTTTCGTCAACGCACATGGGGAGGTTGCTTCGTGGGCAGTTCCTTTCTGAAGACGATTTTTGATGACTAAGGTACACATTGAAATGTCCATGGTTTCTTCTTTCACTCAGTGTTTGAATAGCGGATACTATCTCGTCATTTGTCGCCGAACATACCAAAGTCATTGATGTTACCATAAATTCCGGTGTGATTTTTGTGGTTCTTGTACTATTCGTTACCTGGTACTTCTTGCCAACGCTACGGGTGGGAACAATATAGGTAGTAATGTGGAAATCCACCGTCAGGCGGCAACACTCAAGGGCAGACCCAAAACAGGACGTGAACGAGCACTCTGTTATGAGCAGAAAGTGGGACAAAAGAACTGTCTGGCGTAGTACTACGTGGGGCTATATATACTATGAGGGGAATGCCTTCCAGCAGTGGAATACGAAAGGAATGTGGGTAGCGCTGTTGGATATGACGTTGATGCTGATGTGATGACGTTGGTGTCGATGATGCGCGATGTTGTGGGTGTTTAATGGGATACGATCGGCTTACATAATGGTTGTTATAGACCCCAAAGTCTCGAAAGACGGTGACATCAGCTCCGGCTTGCCAGCGCATATCGAGGCGACGAAGGGACTCCACTCTGAATCTATTTTCGGCTCACCAAGAGTCCTTCGCTGCCAAACATTCCTTTTTCGGGTGTCATCCAACCACGAGGGTTTGGGCAGGGGGCTGGTGAGGACGACCTTTAACATACCACCATCTGAGGCCTGAAGATGTCTCAAGTAGAGCCCGACATCCCAGTGATCCGGCAGATTCTCATGAATGGCTGCGACAGTTACATCCATAACAGCCTTCCCACCTATCTTCTTGATCTTAGCTCCCTTCACGTTCGTGAAGCCCCCGGTAGCGCCGACGGTATCAGACTGGGAGGTATAAGGCTTGTGTCTCGCGGCGAGATTTCGAACCGGATTTTGGCACAGGTGGAAGCGGATCTAAAGAACATTCCGCTGTCTGGTCGGGAAAAGTGGTGTCAAGTGAGTGACCATCATCCGTTCTACCCATCTGTTGGTCAATCCGAATAGAATCACGTGCAAGGATACAGACAGAAACACCGCTACGCTATTTTCTCGCACCGATGGGGTGCCGATGAGCCTACGTTTCAACTGATCCAGAAAGGCGAATCCTCTCTAGAAGAGCCGCCTACTTCGGGGACCAAGAAGCTGGTAGAATTCTGCAAAATAGCTGCTACAGAGTACGAATGCTCGTACGCTTGGTCAGACACTTGTTGCATCGACAAGCAGAGCAGCTCGGAGCTGGAAGAGGCCATCCGGTCCATGTACCGATGGTACCGAGACTCGGAAATATGCATCATCTATCTCGGCGCGTCTTCCTTGCTAGACGACCTGAAAAACGATCCGTGGTTTAGAAGGGGTTGGACTTTGCAGGAACTGTTGGCCCCGACAAAAATCAAGTTATACGGAAAGGAGTGGACACCGATCAACTCTGGTAGGGCAATACGCAATGATAAAGAGGACGAGACCATTAGAAGAGTAATTGAAGAAGTCACTGGGATACCCAGAGATGACATCCGTAAATTCCACCCCTCCTGCGACAGAGTTTCCGAGAAGATGACGTGGATGGCCCCAAGGCAGACGACGAGAATCGAGGATATGGCATATTCTCTTATTGGGATCTTTGATATCACCATGCCCATCTCGTACGGTGAAGGGCAATGGGCATTTCATAGGTTTATGGAAGTGGTCGCACAGCGATGTTTCGATCCGGGCTTCTTTGCCTGGTGTGGACCCCCGTCCCCATACTCTCTTGCTCTTCCCGGATCCGCTTCATGCTACAAACTCAGTTCTGCAAGAGCCAACCTGCTGCAACTTCGTGGATTCGAAGTTTCATCGGAGATTCATAGTGGTGATCCCTCTTACGCTATGACGAAAACTGGCTTAGAAGTTAAGGTACTGCTCATTCCTATTGACGAATCCTCCCCTTTTACCCCCATCGACACCTATATTCTCCCCGCAAAATTTCGTATCGCTATACCCCTCACTACCCCTACTATGGGCCTCACTTCTGCTCGGCTTCGCTCAGCTAAACAGGGTCAAAATTACGCACTCGGCGTCGTCAACTATCATCGGATTAATGCATCGGGGCGTGGTGGCGTCAGCGCAAGTTTTAATTACTTTTGCTTACTCTTGAGAAGGCAAGATTCGAAGTGGTGGGGAAAGGAGAGAACGGAACATGTGGTGGTGCTAAAGTGTGAGGGCTCGCTAACAGGAAATGTGAAGACTATCATGCTCGCCCATAGTGCCCAGCTATCGTCGTACTTTGCTCTCTAATATTGATACTACGCCTCAATGTCTTGGATATCGCTGTTGACCTAAAAACGCAGACAGACAGTCTCACGGACTTGATAGTAATGCATATTCAGAGAGTACAGTAATACGAGACTTGTGCCGGTGCCGAACGAACTTTGTGAAAAGATAGCAACTGATAACAGATATCTCATGAGGGAGTTACTTACTAGATGAACGCATAACTAGTACACGGATTTCGCATTTGAACAGAACTGGGTTCAAAGTTCAGAGACCAACATGGATAAATGGAAGCCAGTCATCAAATGGCACGCCCATGTCTCGAAGCCGTCCGACGGCAACGTGCAGGGCCCGTGCAGCCTCTCGGTAATCCGGTCCCGTGCTGCTTGAAAAGAGTTGTTCATAAACGTCCCTCGCCACTACAGGCGCATGTTTGTCGCTGATCGCCCACATCGTACCAATGACCCCACCATAACCTGCGTATAACATCCCCGCAGCGATATGGATCGCCTCGTCGGAGAGATCTTCGTCGCCCTTGGCTGTTTGACAAGCGGAGAGAAACGCAAGGCCATGACGTGGGCGTGACAGCGAGATCACGTCCGACAGTTTCAGACGGCGTTGGTCGGCAAGACACAGTCCGCTTGTGGTGGGGTGCTCGGCATCTTGAACGCCGTGGCATGCAAAATGGACCCAGTCTGACGCCTTCATCAGGGAAAGCACCTCTTCAACCGTTCCGACAGATGACTCGATGAGCGTGATGCGCGCGGATGGAGACGCGTTCCCGATTGCCGTTTTAATGTATTTTAGCTCGGCGATCGTGCCTGGAAGTT
Source organism: Xerocomus amazonicus (assembly GCA_038089295.1). Classification (NCBI taxonomy): domain Eukaryota; kingdom Fungi; phylum Basidiomycota; class Agaricomycetes; order Boletales; family Boletaceae; genus Xerocomus; species Xerocomus amazonicus. The sequence continues at coordinate 7,068 of JBBPKO010000256.1, forward strand.
TAGATTGTCCGTCTGACTGTGGCTGGCGGACGGCGAGGAGCCGCAGATCGTTGCCCGATGCAAGCTCGGATGGAAACGAAAGAACCCCCAGGGAGGGTACGTATGACGACACGACGAAGTCAAAGACCTTGTAGCCAGGCTGCGAATGATGGGTGTCGTAGAAACCAGCTGCATAAATAGGAAGAAACGTGAACGGCCCCGTCGGACACCAAAAGATGCGCGACATTTCCCCTGGAATCTACTTCTTGGATCAGTATGCCAATCACATATGCAAGCAAAAAACGTTCACTCACTGAGAGAGCCAAGGCATCCAGAACCGGCTTGACAACACACTTCCAAAGAGAGGCCAAGATGGGTATCAACCGGCCACCACTCCCTTGTGATGCCGGTCATCCTTCCCTGTCGTCACGTACGACAGGTGCACAACGAACGAAATTCTTCAAAGAGACCTGAAAGTCGATAGACCGTTGAAGAGTGAAACTTGGAAACGGCACGTGAATGACACGATCAATATCAGCGAGTACAATCAACGCATCGCAGCGGGCTACCGCAGCATTCAGGATGACTATCGGACCAGCGTGCGCTGCCTCACGGATTTGAGAGAATTCTTTGTGAAGGAGGAACCGCTCAAAGCCTGGCAATGTTCGTATGTCTTGAAGAAGCTTATCGCGCTTAATTGCAAGCCCACGGTGTCTGTTGGCCACATCTTGAAGGGACTCCGTCCTGTGGTGTTCTATGCTGGAAGCTTTATTTATTGTCGAGAAAACGGATTTTTCACGATCCGCACAAGCCTGCTCCAAAGTGGTGGACAGTTCACGAAGTCTATTGGCGTGATCCGGATGGGCAGATGATAATTCGTCGTAGGAACTGCGAAGCTGAAACATCTCACCCTGGACGACTGAGCGTCCTTGCTCAAGCCACTCGACGGCTGTTTCTGGTTGTTTGTCCAGAATCCAGAGCTGCCGCCGCCGCCGCCTCACGGACTACATTGGCAGCTTGAATGAGTACACGATAACGATTTGCGAGAGGGAGGCCAATCCAGGCGAGCTGAGGCAGGAGACGGATAGCGACGGTGTATGCTTGAAGGAGAGTGTGATGGCCGAAAAGACGAGAACAGGAGATCCATCGGCGTGATGAATAGAAACGAATGGAAACAGGGCCTGCGGTAGAACAAGCAGCATGAGAGTATACCGAAATAGATTTCTCAAGATCACACAGCGCTCCGAGGCGCTCAAAACGAGAAAGCAAGGAGAGTCCGAGGTTGTTCAGGTGGCGGAGCTTGTCGGGATGCCCATCTGGAGTAAGGTTAACCGCGTCTTGCAGCCTAAGAATCGAGTCCTCCAGGTCACCGAGTTCACCTTGGTGCTCAAAACGATCCCTCAAGGAGGTGCCAAGATTGATTAAATAGACAGGCTTCTCGGCATGTCCATCAGGAGTGAGCCGAACAGCATCCCATTGCCTCGAAACTGCATCTTCTAGGTCACTCAGACCTCCGAGGCACTCGAATCGAGTGTAGGGGAGAGGCCAAGATTATTCAAACGTGCGGGCTTCTGTGGACGTCCATTAGGGATCATGTGAAGGGCGTTCCGCAGCCTCAAAATCGCCTCCTCTAGGTCACTCAACTCCCCGAGGTGCTTGAAACGGGTCATCAAAGAGGTGCCAAGGCTATTCAAAAATCGATGCTTTTCAGGGTGGTCATCAGAAGCAAGACCCACGGCATCCCGTTGCCCCGAAATTGCTTCCTCTAGGTCCTTCAACTCCCCGAGGTGCCAAAAACGATACATGTATGAGTCGCCAAGGTTGTTCAAACTGCCAGGCATGTTGACATGTCCACTGGGAGTGAGGTGAAGAGCGCTCCGTTGGTTGGAAATCGCCTCCTCCAAGTCGCCTAGTTCTCCGAGGCTCTCGAAACGAATTCTGAAAGAGTTCCAGAGGTTGGTTAGATAACCAGGCTTGTCAGGATGATCGTCCGAGGACAAGTGAACAGCGTCCTGTTGTCTTGAAATTGCTTTCCTCAGGTCGTTCAGCTCTCCAAGACGATCAAATCGATGTTGTAACGCAATACCAAGTATGGATAACTTCGCGAGAACGTATCGGTCATCTGCTGATGAACAAGACCTGAATGATGCCTCCAAAATCGATATTGCCTGTTGCAAAATGGCTAAATCACCGAATCGTTCGAATCGGCCCAACGACAACAAACCCAATTGCAGGACGCCTGTTATTCCTGAAGTGGAATCCTGGTCCACCGGTAATTGATTTTCCGCTCCAGCCGCTCCCACCGCATACGTTTTCCCCGACTGGAGCAGTGAAACTGCCGCATCCCAGTGCTCACGACTTTCCGTTGAGCTGAGGTCTACCGCCTCACGTAGCAGTGCCTCGGCTTCTGCTGCGTCGACTCCAACCCGTCGTTTCTTGAATCGTGCCAAAGGCACCTCAGCCAGCTGGATCAACGTGCGAGCTCGGTCCGGGTGGCCAACAGGTCGGAAAATAAGCGCATTCCGGTATAACGTGACAGCGACATCGAGATGAATATCACTCTCGTGATCCACGTAATGATAAAATTTGACCATCGCCAAGTTTGACAGGGCAGCCCCATGACACGGATGGTCTGGTGGACAGATGTCGAGCACATCCTGAAACTGGTCAACGGCAAGCTCAAAATCCCGTTCTTCCCACTCCTTTTGGTACCGTAAGAAAGTACTGCGAGCTTGATCTGTCATCTCTCCTAGCTGGCCTTGAAATCCACTGGGTGTCTGGAAACGAAAGCAGGGTAACGAAGGATATTGTCGAGTAAATAGTACACTTACTTGGTGAGGTGCAAGGGTACCTAGCGTCATTGGAGTATTGCCTTGCCATCCGATCGTTATCAGAAGGGATGAACAAGGCGACCTATCATGCCTATCCTTGGAGAAGGTAAATGCTGAAATGCTCTCAGTGCATGGCCTGTAACCGAATTTTTTCTTACCAATGTTTTTCTCATTGTGGTCCAGCAGCTGTCCTACCGTAACTGTCAAAACTCGCAATTGCTCCCCGTTACCCAATAAAGGCTTGAATTCGAACGATGCCCGCACCGCCAGAGATACACCGACAGATGGATCAAATGGTCTGCAAATACCCTGAGTACTACCACTAGCTAGTCACGGTCGGGAGTCTCACGTCGGAATTGGGTCAGTCCATTCGACGACATCGCGATTCGCTGGAACAGCCTTGTTTTCAGTCCTCCATTCAAGCCCGCTATGATTCACCACGGTGTAAAATCCAGCAGGGATTCGTGCAAGACGATCGGCGAGATCCGTCGCTCGGATATCTGCATTTCTGTCAGCCACCTTGTAGCGTCGGCCTTTGCAAGCTCGTACTCGTAATCACGATATCGCTCGAGTGCATACTGAATTCTGGAGAACAGGGCGCGTCGTGCGCCTTGAACTTGGATCTCGGTATTTCCTCTGTGCTGCTATCTCGTGCAGGCCTAAAAATATGCTGCACGTTTCTAGTACCTGAAAGACGGCACACGGTAGATTAGGGCAATAAGTGGTGATGGTCCGAAAGTATGTAGAGAGTGGCGCACAAGGAGCACGTTGTATGCACGTTCATGTGGCACGTCCATAGTAGCAGGTAATAAGTGACCCGTGGATCGCACCGTGGCATGGAACATCAGAATGGGGGCGAAAACAAATGTTACGTGGTCCAGCAAGGCCAGAACTCCCGAAATGCGATACCAGGGAGGGAGCTTTAGTTCGATATTCAATAGACTTGGGGCCCGACTCTGCGATTGGTCTCAGGCTCACAAGGTGTCGCCGGCCAGTCATGACCCAGCCTGCCAAAAAACGGTTAATAGTCTGATATTAACATCTAGAACTCCGCCGACCCCCCGCCTTTGACCTCCTGATAAGAACTCCAATGGTAGCAGCCCAATCGCGCTGGATACCTGGCTAGGTGACTTTCTCGAGTTCGGATGGCCGATGCGATCATGCTATACGACGATCTCGATAAGCGAGACGACCTGAAAGGATTCGACTCGAAAAAAAGTACGGCTGTTACACGCTGAATACTAGCTAAATTCAACCAATTTAGGCTGGTGGTTTCCCGTTACTTTCGGAAGATAACCGTGTCGTCTAAATATATTTCTTCTCTAAAGAGTGCTTCAAGTCCTTTGTCTGCTCCCAAAAGTGACGTATTAGATTACGGACACGCAACCATCGATCATAGTACACATCACTAAGCCCCCAGGAACATGCGCTTCCCAGAAAGAAGAGGCCATTCTGATGAGTAGCCAAGCCGAAATAAGGGTACGACGCAACGTGAAAAAAAGACACCGAGCACCTCGATAGACCCTTCCTCCATGGGCAAGTGGAGCAGGTGGATAAACGAGTGACTTGGCATCTTTAAACCACGCCATGGATGACCCTGAGGAATCTCTGTGGAACCGCGGGTGTCGAATGTGAAATGAAACGCTCTAAGCGACCTGCATCTTTCCAATAGTTGTAGGAACCCGCTGGGGCTGATGGTACTTGTTTTGATCCATTTGGCACCGACCTCAAACGTTTCCAGGCGAGGCCATGAGGTGACAATGTGAGCAGGTCGTGCTCGTTCAGATCCACACCACATAGAACATTGAGTGTGATCGATCTGATATTTGAGAAGACTGAAAGAGGTAGAAGTTGATGAAAGGTGACGTAGTGTGAGTGTAAATTTTCCGCGCGAGGGAGAGATTATATGCAACGTGCATAACCTAGGATGATGTCCCAGTCTGATTAGTCAAGGTGTTTCTTGAGCGAGTATGTACATCGGCCTTAGACCACCTTGCAAACAGTTTTAGTAGGGCGCTCTAGTCAACGCATGATAACTGACATCAGTTCCCCCCCATGCATTCCATGATTTCTGAAGCAAACATCACACCAGGGGTGTGATAATGTCAAGCTCGGCCCAGATTATATCAAACGCTGGTCCTTTGAACGCCTTGCACGTCCGAGCAAGTGTGGTGAGACGCACATTTGTATAACGATCGCTTCGTCTTCTGAGCCGACGTCCTGAGGGTCCTTTGATACTAATACTGCAGTGGGGAGACGTAGGGACGCTACTGCAACTGCGCCCGTGAAAGGACCTAGTTTTTGCTCTGTCAATTCATAGTGACACAGTAGCGACCCTCGGAACGCTCCGATCGTTCTGGCTCCTTTTACCTAGACATAGCAAGAACTAACAGAAATTACCGGTATTCAACCAGGGCGGACCGTCATCAACACAAGCCCTAGCAAGAACTCGGTCACAATGTGCCGGGTCTCTATCGACTCTGCCATAGAGGTCTGGTCGGTAGGTTAGCAGATCTAGCAAGGCCCAGCGGGTATGAGTAACGTGGACTATACCTAGCAAGCGCAAAGTATCAATGTTTTTCCCGCTGTGGTCCAGTAGTTGCCCCACCATAACCGTCAAAACTCACAATTGCTCCCTGTTACGCGATAAAGGCTTGAATTCGAACGATGCCCGCACCGCTAGAGATACACTGCCAGATGGATCGAACGATCTGCGAATACCCTGAGTACCACCACTAGCATGTCACGGGAGTCTCACATCGTAATCGGGACATCCCATCTGACGACATCGCTATTTGATAGCGCAGCCTTGTTTTCAGTCCTCCATTCGAGCCCACTTGGATACATTGCAGTGTAAAATCCAGCAGGGATTCGTGCAAGATCAAGAGCGAGATCCGTTGCTCGGATACCTGAATTTATCCCAGCCATCTTGTAGTTTGGATGAGTATCGGTTCGTACTCGTAATCACGATATTGCCCGAGTGAGTTCTGAAGTTTGGAGAAGAGGACATGACCTGTGACTTGGGCCTGAATCCGGGTGCTTCTTCCGTCTCGCTATCTCGTTCCTGCCATACACATTCAAGATTGAGCGTTGCACCGTTATGCTACTTGAAAAATAACTAATGGTGGATTAAAGCAACAGGTGGTAACGTTCTGAGAGCATACAAAGGGTGACATACCTTGAAAGAGCAGGGAGTTCTGTGCGTGCTCTAGCGCATGGCCCATCCATCAGAGGAAACATACCAGTTAGTCTGGTCACCAGACTATGTACAAGTGGTGGTAGTAAGTTACTGCAGGTCCGATACCGTGGTGTGGAACGTCGGAATGGGTATAAAAGCAGTTATAAAGTGGGATCAGGATGGCCAGAGCTCTCAGAAATGCAAGCTTCCCATCCCGACCTGAAATGTCAAGACGAGTCCATAACAATCAGTATCAGTAACTCTAGCACGGCCACAAGTCAATAGAGAACTAGGCTGCTCAAATGGCTTGATAGATTGTTATAGGACGAAATCAAAATAGGAAGACGAGAAAGGCGAAAGACGAGAAAAATTGTGGTGTAGTACATATGTCGCAAGAACAAAAATGTGAGATGTATATAGCAATGGGAACGGCGTAGAATGTATTATCATGAAGTGGTATGAATTCCCTACAGCCCGCCACACAATCAGTCACTCGAATGAAAAAGCCAGAACAAAACATACATTGCTTGAATCACAGAAATCATCTTCAGAAAGTAATTGTCCACGCAGAAGCTTCCCCATGTGCGCCAACGAAAAGTCAATCCCTTTGCTACGAAGGTCCATTAATGCCCAAGTGTCACAATGGGTGAGTTTCGGAATGTGTACGGGAGCCAAGTCCCTGAGTGTTGCAAGTGTCGATTCATTGGTAGGATGAACCCATCGGGCTCAACTACGATGTCTCTCTCGTTTCTCAAATCCGTTGTATAAATGCCAAGAAATCGACACAACCGAATGTATGCCTCGTAGTCCTCCAGGTATTTCTGCCCAGCGAACACATTCAACTAGTCCCTGAAGGCAGAGAACAGACTCCATTTCTCGCAGAAGGTAGGGACGCTGTACAAGGAAAGATCATCGCATGGTTTCGCTGACTTGATAATATGCGGGGTGTATACGTGGCGATGTACTTTCTTGCCCGACCTGATCTCAGGTAGGAGAAGGTTAACCTCGTAAGGGCTCAAAAGGACGAGCACATGGTTGGAACCTCGTTTCGCCGAGACAACCCAATTGACAGGTCGCAGGTAGTCGTTCATCTTTCCTGATATTTTGACGGTCTCCCCGAAATCGTTCGTTGCCAATATAGATTGACTCCAAACATACGCCTCATTGGTGGCCGCAGATGTCTGGTCAAGTGTCTCGAAGGCTGGCTTGAAGGCTTTGATATCTTTCCTCAGGGAAATGGCCCAGGCGGAGAGGACCCCAGTCTTAATAAAGTCGACAACGTACGGGTCAATTGACTGATTCGCTGGCTCTACCCTTGGCGGTCGTTGGACTTGTCGTTCGTAGCTAACCTCATGGATAACCTCTCGCTCTTGTTCTTGTTCTTGCTCCCCGTCAAGATTTAGTGAGAAAGGTGACTGAACCCCAAGATCCGCACAGCGCTGACCAAGGTCCGGATAGCTCAGGAGAGCGGTATTCGAAGTCTTGTGCGGCTTATATAGTTCTTCCGGCCTCTTGGCGTCTGGCTGAATCCACACGTCCGACAACTCCTCGCGAGTCATTTGGCCTTCACGGAAGCGGGACCAAGCAGCATAGTGGGATTTATGATCCATCCCTTGCTGCACCCAACGAGGGGCCCACTGCTGTATATTTTCCCATGTCTCTCGTATCGCCCAGTGAAGGATATCTATATGTCGATTGCATCTGAAGAGCCTTTTCCAGCAACGGAACGGATAGACCGATCGACTTCAAGTGGCGCGAAGAACATGACAGAATGGCCATGGCCGAACTTCCGCATCCGCATACAGCCTACAAGAAGCCAACGAGTTGAGTGGTCTAATGGGAAGAGATGAAAAAAGTCACATGCCTTGAACCAATGGATCCTTGGTGACTTTGGGCCCCAGCGTAACCGCAGCTCGGAGTCCGCTAGGGATTCTGATGTCGGTACCACGTGTATGAGCATCATCAAGGTATGCGACACATCTATCCAACTGCTGCACAAATGGCGATGTTCGCAGGAGCTGTGTGCTGCTATCTCGTGTGCACACCATCAACTCATCAGCTTCGCTGAAATAAATGGCGGCAGAAACATTCATATTGATGCTTAGCCACGCCTTGGCCAGTTCTTGGTTCCGTAGATCAAGCATTTGGGCGCTAACGTCCAATAGGACACGGATCTCGGGCTGCTTTGCAACTAGGGCCTCGAGAAATTCACGTGCAGTACGGCGCTCACCGTTCTCGTGGGCGGTGCACATATAATGCTCGTTTTCTGGCCGCGAAATGTACGCGAGGACCTTTGCGTTTGTTCCACGCTGATGATCGGGGTCATGTTGGGTGATATGTAGGGGTAATAAGTGCTGTCTATCGTTCGTTCCCGAAAAGCCTGTGGTACGGTTGGCGGTGATCAAATGAACATAGCCTGAGCTTACCGGTCACCAGACGTTTCTTTTTCTCTGCCAGATCCCAACCTGAACTCGACAACTTTGAAGGAAATTCTTTGGCTTCTTTCGAGAACACGATCCTCGAAAGAAAGAAATTGACTGTGGCTAGATTCCGTGAGAAGAGAGGGTGGACGGTGACTGTCCACTACATCAGTTACTGCATAAGTTGGTTCATATTTATGCTCTTGCTATAGAGCCTTTCAATCTGTGTCAACGTCAATTGGGACTCCTTTAGTGTCACTCACCATTGCTTCGTCTTTCATTCCCGCCGCATCCCTTTGGTGACTGTTCCTTGGAGGAGGTCTGCCTGATTTTCCTCTTCTCATCAGTATTTCTGCGTCATTGTATCGGATACTTACTGCTCCGTGTCCCGGGAGCATGTCCGCCTGGGTGCTGGGACGATGAAAGGAAGAAGAATGTTCTCACGAACTCCGCCCTGCACACTTCTTATGCCGCACAACTGTCTTGTGTCCTGGCCGTGCAATTGCGCCACAAGAAACGGTTTGGTGACCCAAGTGTCCATCGCTGGTCTCACATAATGTGTCTATACGCTACTAGTTTCCCCGTCGTCCGAAGCTTTGTGTGTGTGACGACATGCGGTCGTAGCCATTTTTTTCATTTCTTCTACACCAAAATAGGCATCGCGACGGTGTCTGGTCGTACTATGGCGACAATCACCTAGACGGGTTTGGCGAGCAGTTTATTGATTTCTTGATCTGATGCTTTCAGCTTGGGTCCTGTGTGATACCGCCTATGTCGGATCGATGCCATCACTAGAACGTGAATGTGAGCATTAGGGCTACAGGTCAATAGAGAACTAAGCCACTCCGATGGCCTGTCCCTGTCAAACTATCATGCGAGGTAGGTAACCAACCCTTTGACGTCCTGACCAAAAATGCAAACAAAAGTTACTGGTGAGAACCTACCCATTGGTAGCGGCCCAATTGTGCGATCATACTTAACAGATAACCAATGCAGCCTGAAATGACTCACTCGGAAAAAAAAGTAAGGCTGGTTACACGCTGAATACTAGCCAAATTCAACTAATTTAGGTTTGTGGTTTCCCGTTACTTTCGAAGGATGACTGTCTCATCTAAATGCATTCTTTCTCCAAAGAGTGCTTCAAGTCCTTTCTTTGCTCCCAAAGGTGACGTGCTAGATTACGGACACGCGACCATCGATCATAGTACACATCACAAAGCTCACTGGAGCGTGCGCTTCTCCGAAAGGAGGGTCCCCTCTGATAAGTGGCCAAGCAGAAATCAGGGTACGGTGCAACGTGAAAAAAGACGCTGAGCGCCTCGATAGACTCTTCTTCAATTGGAGAGTTAAGCAGGTGAATGTATGTGTGCCCTGGCATCTTTAAGCCACGCCATGGATGACCCTGAGGAATCTCTGTGAAACCATGCGTGTCAAATGTAAAATAAAACTCTTTGAGCGACCTGCATCTTTCCAATAGTTGTAGGAACCCGCTGGGGGTGATCGCACTGGTTTTGGTCCACTCTTGGTTCGCACAGACCTCAAATGTTTCCAGGCGAGGCCATAAAGATGCCAATGTGAGCAGACCGTGCTCATCTAGATCCATAGCGTATGGAACATCGAGTGTAATCGATCTGATATTTGTGAAGACTGTGAGGGGTAGAAGTTGACGAAATGTGACATAGTGTGGGTGTACATTTTCCACAGGTAGGATCAACAACTTATCCCTTCTGGAAAGATCACGGATGGAAAGCTCCCTTAGAAGATTGTGGTTGCAAGCCTCTTGGAGGGCTATGAAAAATGGGATTAGGTCTTGGGTGGGATCAAATTCAAGCAAAATAGTAATTTTATGGACCATCGGGAGATGGAAATGGTGAAGGAGCCTTGCGACGAGCGTCAAGGATGGGGAAGATAGATGAATTTCTTGCAGTGCTGGGAATGTTGGAATGGAAGTGGAAGGCTTTACAGCACGAATTTGGTTGACTAGTGACTCCTGGATGCGAAAGGTCATATTGTTCAAATGACGGAGGTAAGAGAGATGTAAGATGGCATCAACATTGAAAGCAATGCCGTGACAATCTACAACATTTTGCCAACAACACACGAGGTTCGAAGGTACTTCAGAGTGGCCTCCCCAGAAAGGTGTATTGAAATGAGTCACAAAGGGACACGCCCTCCCAAAAGACTCGATAACTGCAGCGCTGAGATTTTCACAGCCCATAAGCATGATAGTTGTCACTTTGGGACATGCCAAGTATTGTATCAGCAGCTCTACTGTTGGTCTTGGCGTGGTCAGCCCAACGGTACGAAGGTTTGAAAAAATCGATTCGGAAGGAGCTGGGGGCTTTGAGAGTGCTTTGATAGAAACCACTGCAAGACCAAAAGAACGAAATAGGCGAGGGAGAGCCAGTACGCGACGTGCATAACCTAGAATGGTGTCCCAGTCTGATTGGTCAAGGGGTTTTGTAAGTGAATAAAGGAGTGCATCGTCCTGTAAATGGTTTGAGTCACAGTGTCAAATAAAGCATACTAGCCAATGCATGATAACTAACTTCAAGTTCCCCTTTGTGCACCTCCCATGATTTCTCAGGCAAACATCGCACAAGAGGTGTGAGATCACCAAGCTCGGCCCAGATCATATTCAAGGCTGGCTCCTTGAACGCTTTGCATGTCCTTGCAAGTGCAGTGAGGTGTACATTTGCATAATGACCATGTTGTGTGAATGCTCTGGTGACAGGATCGGGAACACAGTAACTGAAAATATAGGCCAAGATTTCTTCTGTGTGGACTGCGTGGTGCATGTTCAAGTTCAATTAGATCTCATCCCATCTAATTTGCCCCTTTTGCCACAGCTCACTCATTCATCCAATTGTGGGGGCATGCACACAGAACGAAAAAGAAAGAAACAGCCGGAGCAGATATCAGTAAAAAAAGAAAGTAAAAGAGACGAGAAATTTTATATCCACCTTCATTCTAATTACATGCACGAGGTAGAAATATACGGGGGCGAAAGAGCAATAACAAGTACAAAACCTTTGCTAGTGTAGCCTCGCGATGAGATACCTGGACCTGGAAGAGCACACAGGGGTGAGTGCAAATGCACCCATGAAAAGATCTAGTTTTTGCTCGCATGCATGCTCATTCGGCGCTTCCTGCTATTCATACATGAGTGTCTTGGGTGACGGAGGTGTTATTACACAAGGGGGCCCAAGAGAGCAGGCTTCCAGTCATACAACGAAGCCGATGGTACCTCATAGGTGAGCGCGAAGGGTGTTGAGCGAGTGGTACCAGTGGGTGCATCGCATGACGAACTGGACATGCTATTTGTAGAGCGAGTGATCCTGGCTACAGGCAAAAGCAGCGACACCACGACGGGATGGGCTGAGGACCTAAGCGGACAGGAAATCGACACCCACTGTCTAAGATTTTAAAGATTTCCTTTACCCTAGTTAGACAAGTAATGGCATCTAGTAACGATGAAGTGCCACCTACCGTTTGTGGTAACCAATAAACGATGACGAGAGGACGTGGTTGGCGACAGCGTACGGGCACGGGCAGGTAGCATGCAATGGTTACGGTACAGAAAGGAGTATGAAGAATGGGCCTTGAGCTTGTGCCATTGGTCAGAAATTTGCACTGAGAAACCAGCCAAGAGAGGGAGGAATACATTCAGAGATTCAAGCTAGGGATAAAGGTATCTGTCTATATGCAGTGTGAGCATTGGGGATGGTGACAAATGGGCCCAACTATATCCATGTTCTCCTCATCATAGATATTGTCCTCATCACGCTTGATCACCTGTGGACCATAAACATGTTGTTCCTCTGATACAGAGTTGCCTATGGTTTTGCTATCGTCATGTGGTTGTGAGGGTGATTGCTGTGCTGCGCAGTTCGACGGGCTTGGCGATTGGCTGAGAGGGTGAGCGAACAGAGAGCCAAGGATCTGGTGACGATTCGAAAGTATGTGAAGTGTGACACAAGGAACACGTATGCGTCCATGTGGTATTCATAGGTAGGTAATAAGTGACCATGGATTGCACCGTGGCATGGAACGTCGGGGTGGGTGCGAAAACACACATTATGCGGTAACTTCCCAACAGAAATATCTCAAATTTTACTAGTAAGAACTCAACACGTACCCATTGGCAGCGGCTCAATGCGCTGGATACCTGGTCAGATGACTTTCTCGAGTTCAGATGCACTTCACAAGATGCACTTCACAATGATCTGGATAAGCCGTACAGGCCGAATACTAGCTGAATTCAACTAGTTTAGGTTTGTGGTTTCCCTTCTCTAAAGGGCGCTTCAAGTCCTTTCTCTGCTCCCAAAGGCGACGTGCTAGATTATGGACACACAACCATCGACTGTAGTACACATCAGAAAACTCCCGGAAAAGTGCACTTCGCTGAAAGGGCAGGTCATTCCAATGTGTAACCAAGCTGAAATCAGAGTACGGTGCAACGTGAAAAAATACAGCAAGGGCCTCGATAGACTCTTCTTCGATGGGAGAGTTGGGTAAGTAGACAGCTGCATGTCCTGGCATCTTTAGGCCACGCCACGGATGTCCTTGAGGAATTTCGGTAAAGCCATGGGTGTCGAGTTTGAAAGAAAGCATTCTAAGTGACCTGCATCTTTCCAATAGTTGTAGGAACCCGCTAGGGGTGATCGCACTCGTGTCGATCCATTCTTGGTTCGCACCGACCTCAAACATTTCCAGGCGAGGCCATGAAGATACCAATGTGAGCAGACCGTGCTCGTTTAGACCGACAGTGCATGAAACATGGGGTGTGATTGATCTGATGTTCGTGAAGACCGTGAGAGGTAGAAATCGATGAAAGGCGGCAGAGTGAGAGTGTAAATCTTCCCGGGTAGGATCGGTGGCATAGCAAGAGCATAGAGGGAAAGCTTCCTTAGAAGATTATGGTTGCAAGCCCCTTGCAGGGCCACAAAAAAAGGCACAAGATCTGGTAGAGTGCGATCGAAATCGAGCTCGAGAATAATGTCATGGACCATTGGGAGATGTAAATGGTGAAGGAGCCTTGAGACAAGCATCAAGGGTGGAGAAGATAGGTGGATGTCTCGCAGTGCCGGGAATGCTGAAATGGGAGTGGAAGGCTTTGCAGCACAAGTTTGGTTGACTAGTGACTCCTGGATGCGAAAGGTCATACTGTTCATATGACGGAGGTGGGAGAGGTGTAAGATGGCATCAGCATTGAAAGCGATGAAGCAACAATCTACAAACACTGAGATTTTGCCAACAACATACAAGCTCTGAAGGTACATCAAAGTTGTCTGTCCAGTATGGTGAGCTGAAATGGGTCACAAAGGGACATGCCCTTCTAAAAGACTCGATGACTGCTACACTGAGGTCTTTACGGTCCGTAAGCGTGATATTTGTCACTTTGAGATGTGCAAGATGTTGTATCAGCGGTCCAACCGTCGCTCCTGACATGGATAACCCAACAGTATGAAGATTTGGGAAAATTGGCTCTGTATGAGCTGGCGGGTTCGAGAGGGCTTCGATAGGAACCACAGTCAGACCAAAAGAATTAATTAGGCGAGGGAGAGCCCGTATGCGACGTGCATAACCGAGAATGGTGTCCCAGTCCGATTGGTCAAGGGGTTTCTTAAGCAAATAAAGTGGATCATCCTGTAAACATTAGAGAGTCCAATAAAGCATTCTAGATAAAATCCGAACAACCCTTTTGTGTATCGCACATGATTTCTCAGACACACATCGCACGAGAGGTGTGAGATCGGCAAGCTCGGCTCAGATCATATTCAACGCTGGCTCTTTGAACGCCTTGCATGTCCTTGCAAGCATGGTGAGATGTGCATTTGCATAAGGACCATGTCGTCCGAACAGTAGGTTGCAGTAACTGAAAATATGGATCAAGGTTATTTTTCTTCTATGTGGAGTGCATGGTGCACTTGGGTGTACAAGAAGCGAGGGGTATCTATTGCGGGGTTCAAATCTCTATCCCCCTCGTTTGTTTTTTTCACAGAATTTTAATACAGCGTGCGTCATTGGCCCAAGCCCCTGACTGATAGTGAATCTCGAAGACCCCTACCCCTAGTTTATTTTAAGATTTTTATTTTGACCGAATACGTTGCAACTAAGAAGTCTATCTAAGACATCACACCAGCCTCCCGCACTTTAGCAGCCGTCATACCCTCACCCTCGAGACGAATAATAAGTCGCCCATCAGACGATAGTCCTAGATGGTAGTCGAACGATAGCCATGTGCCACGATGTAATGCGCGACGATGTCACCCAGCACTTGTCCACAAGTACTTGAGGCTGAGGGATATGCTGACTGGACACTTATTTTTCGATCCATTTCTGTCCCGTTAGGGCGAGGGCGAGCTCCCTATGTAGACAATTAGAGTTAGAGGGCCCCCTGGCCCTGACTGGACTGGGCATAGGTAATAAACCTGGCTAGAGATGAGCAAGCAAGCGGTACTTTTGGCACCGGTCATCCGCATGCCGTCGCCGTCATCGAGTCGTCGTCGCTCTCTTTCCATGGGATTCGTACTGGCGACGGGCGAGTCCAGACGAGCGCGAGTAGGTAATAGCATGGAGACACCCCCGTGTGTGGATAGGACACGTGTACCCGTACTCAGGATACCCCGTCGTCGTCGTCGTACGATAGCATTGGACGCGGGCAATTCGTCGTCATGTCGTTGTCCCGCCGTGGCACTGGCCATGCACACGATGTCGTCGTCGTCGTCGTCGTGCAATGGTGTTAGCCACGCGCATCTTGTCATTGTTGTGTGATGACGGTTGGCTATGCGCGTTGCCGTCATCGTCGTCGTCGTCGTCCCCCCGCTGTGGGATTGGCCATGCGTGTGATGTCGTCGTTGTCATGCGATGGCATTGGCCGTGTGCGCGCCCCCATTGTGTCGCCGCAGTAGAGCGATGGCGTTGGCCTCGTGCATGTCCCTGTCGCGCTAGGTGTAGTGAGAGCAAATAAAAAATAAAAGAAAGAAAGAAACCCATTCAGATCACGTGTTGCAAAATAGCATCAGGCGAAACAAAAGCTGGAATAAAGAAAGAGATGAAGAAAAACAATGCCCCCCGATAGACAGACATCAAGCACACCCTGAAACTGATCAATGGCAAGATCAAGTTAACATCGCCTTGTGGTCGCTTTGGTGTCGGACATTCGCCTCGATGAGTCTGCCTGTACGGGCTTCGTCGTCCTGCATTTGTGTCACCTGTGCTAAACTGTTCCCCCCTCAGCTAGCGGTCACGTTTCGAATCGCACCGACTCGTAGCGCCGTCTGTCTGGCTCTGTCTCCTGTCGGTTCCACCACCGCCACTCTCCCCCTCTACGACTTTCCGTCCGCCCTGGTCACCCCGATCATCTAGGGAGGCTCCGGCTCACCACTGCATACTCGTGCCAGCAACGAGCCCACTTCTACACACTCTGGACGTCTTTAGACATCCACTCCATAGACCTGCCACGTTTGTCACTTACAGACATTCTCAACTAGCCCTGCTCACCCATTTTGCCTCCTGACATTCTACCTCGACGTTGCACGATCATTCCATTGGCGCGCTCGTTCGTGTCGCTCTTGGGATGTTCTCTGGTGCCTAGTGTTCGCCTTTAAGGTCACCTGGCTCGTCTGGAATTGTTCTAGGTAGGTTCTTTTCTGCCTGCCGATCCATCCTGACTCATTCCGTAGCTTCTGAACTCGGTCCTAGTATTCTTGTCGTTCCTGGAGGGTTCCGACGTGTCTGTCCCAACTCCGGTATACGTGCCATGGACGCTTCACTCCCCCTCGAGCTCAACGCTCGGCGGCCCCTTCCATTCGTCTGCAGTCTCATACGGCAGGTCCGGTGGCACTTGTAGTGCATATGCTCGGAGGCTTCCGAGTATCTCAAATGCTACTCTAACTCGCACGTGTTGCTCGCA
Organism: Xerocomus amazonicus; assembly: GCA_038089295.1. NCBI lineage: Eukaryota > Fungi > Basidiomycota > Agaricomycetes > Boletales > Boletaceae > Xerocomus > Xerocomus amazonicus. Next base: position 23,394 of record JBBPKO010000256.1, read on the forward strand.
GCCCGAGTAATGCCAATTGTGCTGAATGCCTAGCCAGATGACTTTCTCGAGGTCGAATGGTTAATTCAATCCACTACGCGATGATCTCAATAAGCAAGACAGCCTGGAATGACTGGACGCGAAAAAAGTAGTGTTACAAGTTGAATGTACCCATGCTAGCTAAATTGAACTGATTGATAGGTTTGCAGTTTCTCATTACTCGAGGACGATCAGTCACAAAACGACCACCTCGTCTAAACGGTACCGTTCCTAGACAGGGCCATAAGGATGCCAATGTGAGCAGGTCGTGCTCGCTCAGGTCCACGCCATATGGAACATTGAGTATGATTGGTCTGATATTTGTGAAGACTGCGAAAGGTAGAAGTCGATGAAAGGTAACGTAGTATGGGTTTTCTGGGTTAAAGGTATATGGCGTCTGTACGTGCATGGCTATCATCACCACTCTCAGTTCTCGATTTATTCATATACAACTTGTCTTTGTCTCACTTGATCGTCAACGACTTGCGTGGGCGGGTTTCGTGCACACCAAGATAAACTTGTTTCAGCACCGGGAAGTACGGAAGAATGTTCTAGGCAAATGCGTGCGTACACATCGTTGTCTAGCAACTAGAATTGCACTTCCCTCGAATGCAACAAGTATTCCCAATCCTTCCTGTCCTGCCCACCCCAGTCAAGACAACCGACGCGTGAGACGTGAGTGTTGGCACACGCCACCGCTGTAGTAAGGTCAGATAAAACCGGACATTCCATCCACGCAAGCATTTGTGTATCACAACATCCTCGAGAGCAGAGAGCGGAATAAAGTACCGCGTTGCGAACGAGGGAAAGCAGAAGAGAGGATGCGATGCCTACGGTGGGTTTCGAGTTGAATGACAAGGGTAGGCAACACAAGAACAGATTCTGTATGTCAGTCGTCCGGTGATGTGGTGTACAAGAGGTGGAAGCACGACGTACCGCGTAGAGTCTGGATGAAATGCATCCAGAGGAGCCAGGTCACTGCGGCGCCTGCGCAGACGAGAACGCGACGAGAAAGCACAGCAGAGTCGTATCCTCCTGCCTATAACGGAAAGATAACCTCACGGTAGAACGCGTACGAAAATGGAATGGACATACGAAGTAGACGGTCACCAGTGCCAGCATAGCTAGGTCGGCCCAGGTGCAGACTGTGATCCCCCACACGCACGATGCGCCCACTTCCACCACGGGCTAAGCGCCAGTTTGCGAGACGGTACTCTCTGAAGCCATCCCAGTCGATGACGGTGAGTTCAGGATGAGTGTTGGGCAGTGAACGGGTTTGGCACATGCATCGAGCATATGCTAGCTCAGCAGATAGAAGTTGCTTAGTCCGCACGAATTATATTTTTCACCCAGGTCTTGAGCTCAACTTTTCGTCGAATCTATGAAAGGGGTTCGGCACAACATCCAACAAATGATCACTTCTTTTAGATACCCGGGCCATGTATTTTACGAACAGGTGTGTACATACCAGTACAAATGTAAAGGTTCTTGGGGTGAGTCGGGCCAGATTGTCATCTTTGGACATCGCTGCGGATGACGCGGCGTGATGGGAATGAGGGGGTGGATGAGGTTGGTACGAGCGGGAGGAGAGAGGGGTCGGGCAAAAGCGTGGAGCGCTTTTCGGCCCCAGACAGAGCAAACCAAGGTGGGGCATGAGCTGCAAGGGCGGGAGGGGCTGCCTCGCAGCAGCTTGGGAGACTCACCGCTGGCTGGCTGGGGTGCCTGGGACCCGCACTGAAAACGAACCGTTTGAGGACTGAGAGTGGTGGGTGGGTGCGACAAAAGGCGTGACGCACGACAGCAGACGAGCAGCGGGCAGGAGGACGCGCGCCCTGCTTACCTACGCTCGTCCGGAGACCTCGCTCTGTGCCTCTGTTCGTGCCTCGCTGTGCCTCAGATAGACCATCCAGCTAGGTCCACCGGGGCTTGGGCCGATGGTCCTCCAATGATCACCCATGCTGAAACTGCTTCCCCTTAGCTAGCAGTCGTGTTTTGAGGTCACACCGACTCGCAGCGTTCACCACCCGTTGCGCCATCTATCTGGCCTCGTCTCCTGTTGGTTCCGCCACTGCCACTCCCGCGCTCCCAATCACGCTCTGCGATTTCGGTCCACCCTGATCACCCCGATCGTCTGTTGAGGCTCTAGCCCACCACCGCACGTTCATTCCAGCAATGAGCTTGCGTCTACCACATTATGGAGGTCCCTAGACATTCACTCCATAGACCTGCCACGTTCCGTCACTTTGCTCACCCATTTGGCTTCCTGGCCTTCTACCTCATGTTGCACGATCATTCCATCAGCACGCACGTCCGTGTCGCTCCGGGGATGTTCCTTCTAGTGCCCGGTGTGTCGTTTACTAAGGCCATTTCGCCGTTTAGGTCACCTGGCTAGCTAAATTCAGCTAATTGATAGGTTTGCAATTTCTCATTACTCGAGGAGGACGATCAGTCATAAAACGATCATCTGGTCTTGACAGTGCAATCCTCCTCCAGGGAACGTCTCAAATCCTTCCTCTCCTCCCAAAGCTGACGTGCCAGATTATTGACGCGTGTCCATCGATCATGGTACACATCACAAAGCTCCGGGGAACGTGCGCTTTCCTGATAGAGCAAGTCGCTCCAATAAGGAGTCAAGCTGAAGTCAGGGAATGGCGCAACATGAAAAAAGACTCCGAGTGCCTCAACAGACTCTTCTTCAATCGGAGAGTCGGTCGGACAGATAAACGAGTGTCTTGACATCTTTAGACCACGCCATGGATGACCTTGAGGAATCTCTGCGAAACCATGGGTGTCGAATGCGAGATTAAGTACTCTGAGTAGCCTGCATCTTTCCAGCAGCTGTAAGAACCCGCTGGGGGTGATGCCACTCGTTTTTTTGGTCCACTCGCGGATCTCATGGACCTCAAGCGTTTCTAGACAGGGCCATGAAAGTGCCAATGTGAGCAGGTCACCCTCGTTCAGATCGACACGGCATGGAACGTCGAGTACGATAGATGTGATGTTCGTGAAGACTGTGAGAGGTAGAAGTTGACGAAAGGTAATATTGTGCGAGTCATCCTTGTAGTGAGGAAAACTGAGAGAAAGCTTCTTTAGAAGGTTGTGGTTGCAAGCCTCCTGAAGGGCCACGAAAAGAGGCATCAGGTCTCGTGGGGTTGGATCATAATTAAGCTCAAGAGTAATGTTATGGACCATCGGGAGATCAAAATAGTGAAGGAGCCTCGAGGCAAGTATCAAGGATTGAGAAATTAGATGGGTGTCTCGCAGTGCTGGGAATGTTATAATGGAAGTGGTAGGCTTTGCGGCACAAATTTCGTCGATTAGTGACTCCTCGACGCGAAAGGTCATATTCTCCAAATGACGGAGGCGAGAGAGGTGCAAGATGGCATCAACATTGAGGTCAATGCTGTGACAATCTACAACACTGAGATTTTGCCAACAACATACGAGGTTTGGAGATACGTCAAAGTTGGCTGCCCAGTATGGTGTATTGAAATGAGTCACAAAGGGGCATGCCCTTCCAAAAGACTCGATAACCGCAGCGCCGAGGCTTTCACAGCCCGTTAGCGTGATGGTCGTCACTTTGGGGTGTGCAAGATGTCGCAGCAGCGGTTCAACCCTCACATCCGGAATGTATAGGCCAAGGGTAAGAAGATTTGGGAAAATTGATTCAGTAAGAGCCGGCGGCTCTGAGAGGGCTTCGATGGAATCCAGAGCCAGACCAAAGGAACGTTCAAGGCAAGGGAGAGCTCGTATGCGACCTGCATAACCAAGAATGGCGTGCCAGTCTGATAGGTCAAGGGGTTTCTTGAGTGAATACCGCAGTAACGTGTCCTGTAAATAATCTTAGCAGGGGTCTGATAAAGCATTCTAGATAACTAACATGAAATTCAACATTGTACCCCTTCAATGATTTCTCGGGCAAACATCGCACAAGAGGTGTAAGATCGTCAAGCTCGGCCCAGATCGCATTCAAGGCTGGCTCTTTGAATGCCTTGCATGTTCTTGCAAGTGCGGCGAGATGTACATTCGGATTCGGATAACACCCATATTGTCTGGACTTTGGGGATTTGCAGTAACTGAAAATATGGGTCAAGATCTCTTCTATGTGGAATATGTGGTGCATCTGGGGTGCTGTAGTACAACAACAAGCATGTCCAAGGTTCCTCCTATTTTCAAGAATTTACCCCTTTGTACCACACCCCACAGGCCCCTGACCGATAGTGGATCCCGAAGACCTAGACCTCTAGTTCTTTCATATTTTTGATTTCGACCAAATGTACACAACAAATGTACGATGCAGTAACTAATAGTCTAAGACAAGCCTGCCGGCTTTTCCTTATCATCCCTCAAAAATGCCGTCTCAGCAACTGTCATGGCCTCACCCACTACCAGACGAATAATAAAATACCTACCAGACGAAGATGCTTCATAGTGCTGGATGATAATTTCGACATTCGTCAAATGATAGCCGTGTGCCACAAGATAATGCACGACGATGTCACCTAGCACTTGTTCACGAATAAATACTTGGGATGCGACGCGACTGGACACTATTCCACGGGGGGTACAGGCATAGGCATGGACAATAGGCCCAGCTAGGGATGAGCGGGGGTATATCCGGGTACTTTTGAGGTGTCGGTCATCCGCATGTCGTCGCCGTCATCAAATTGTCGTCGCTTTCTCTCCATGAGGTGCGTACTAGAAACAGGTGAGTTCAGGCGAGGGGGAGTAGACAATAGCACAGATATACCCCTGTGTGTGCACACGGACACGTGTACTCGTACTTGGGATACCCTGCCGTCGTTGTCGTGGAATGGTGTTGGCCGCGCACACCTCGTCATTGTTGTGTGATGACGTTGGCTTTGCGAATTGTTATCGTCGTCGTTGTCATGCGACGGCATTGGCCATGTGCACGCCCTCATTGTGTCGCCGTCGTCGAGCGGTGGCGTTGGCCACGTGCATGTCCCTGTCGCGCCATCATGCCTTATGGTGTAAGTTCCGAGCTGGTGGTGGTCTTCGAAGTGGGGCTTGAGTCGATTTACGTTTCGACGTTAGAGTTTGGTTGTCCCCACAAGGAACAAAAAAGAAAGAAACACTACCCAAGGTGTAATTGAATCTTGAATCTTGTTTCTCTGGACCGCCTGCCATTCAGATCACGTACTGCAAAGTCCATCTACTGAGGTTCTCATAGGTCCACTTAACCTCTGCACAGCAGTCCTTTCAGTACCCTTACCCACAAGGCGAATTATTCATAAAATACTCACCAGACAAAGATGCTTGATTGTTCTGGATGCCGGATGTTAGTTTCGATAATCCATCCGTCCGCTAAGGATAGTCATGTGCCACGAGATAATGCACAATGATGTCACGATCTGATAATGGGGCTAGGTAAAGGACGCCGTGCTATGTGCACTGGCATCACTCAGTCTGGATAACCCACCTGTTGCCAGCGCACTGGCAAGCACGCCTGTTGCTGTAAGTAAGCATCCTCACCACATATATGCACTCGACTTAGCTTCAACCCTCAGTGTGATTTTATCTTTGATCAAGTGTCGTGTTATGGCTGTGCAACTCGCAGCATCACTATGGTCAGTCCGTCCAACATCAGATCACGCACTTACCACTAAATAAGGTGGATACAAGGATCACGAACGTTGTTTGTGTACACGCAAATCACTATCCGGGCACTGTGGATCCTGCCGCTGCGCTCACTGTCATCTTGTTCCTTAATCGCATTCTGGTTTCGCCTTCAGAGCCCCCCAAAAACAAACTCTCTGTTATCATGTTTTTACCCATCAATGGAACACTTCCTCACAAGCGATTCTTGACAGTTTCGTTAGTCAGAGATGAGAAAGGCGTCTGTCTAGAGGTATACAATCGCGGGGCCCTAGCAAACGTAGCGGCACTCGTGAAGTCTATCATTCCTGTCGACAAGGATTCAGACTGGGATATTGATGGGTCTGACATTGGGCCATCCTCCGAGAGGTCTGCATATGCCATTTTATTCCATTCTTGTCATTTATCCCCATATCCTTGGTGCAACGCGCAGGCAGCACTCGTAGCGATCACATCTATCGCGTTCTTTGACAAAGTCAGACGGGATTTAGCTGATAATATCCGGCTGATACCTCTCATTCGAATGTGCCTTGGTGTGCAATCTCGTCAATAACTTTTCACCCTTGAGACCAGTAAGTGGCTGTCGCGACTGCTTGGGAACCTTTTGCTTATGAAGATGCTCATCAAGGTTATGGTCGAAGATGGCGGTCGTGGGGCACTTGAAATCTTGCCTCTCCAGGTAAATCACTGGGTGTCATGCTTGAATCATTCTAACACCGTCTTGTATCGACAGAATTTTATGTTGACCTCCCGCCGGAACATGTCGTGCTAGTTAAGTTGGACTGATTGATAGGTTTATTTGTAGTTTACTGTTCCTCGAGGATAATCGATTGATAGGTCACAAATTAAGTATCCCGGCTAAATGGAATCCTTCTTCTCGAATCCTTTGCCTCTTCCAAAGTAGGCTACTAGATCCCAGGTCTCGAAACGTCGCGCTCCCGCGTCCCCGGAAGTCATCTCAACCTTCATTGCTTACCTCGCCGGCACTTATGCTCACACCACCGTAATCAATTATCTCAACGGAGTTCACTCGTGGCACACCATTCATGGTCTCCCTTAGGCCGTCAACGCTTCAGAACCCGCAGCCTTCATCAAGGCGGCTGGAGCACTCGCTTCTTTCTCCTCCAAGTGCGCACCGATGGAGCCCTACACCACATCCATCATGTCCAGCATTCGAAATCACCTCACCTCACCTCACCCGTCGACGCGGCCATCTTCGTCTGCCTCGCAACAACATTCTTCGTCGCGGCGCGCACTGGTGAGTCCACCGTTCCCAGTATCAGTGCTTTTGATCTGCGATTCCACGTCACCCGGTCCGACGTCACCACTCAGCGGACAGTCACGGCAATGAAGTCACGAAGTCACGAACTTCCATTTTCCCGGCACCAAAGCCGCTCCAGGAGGCGAAGATGTATACTTAGCAAGACAAGACGGCCCAACCGACCCCCTCACAACTCTTCACAATCATTTTGCAATTGACGGTCCCCTCTTTCTGCTCGCCTTTTCGCCTGCGCTCTAATCGAGGCCTTGTTCTTCTCACTCGCGCAAAATTTAAACGTTACTGTAAGCCCAGCATACACATCACGTGCACTACAGTATATATCTCGCCGCATCGTATAGATGTAGCAATAGTCGCCCCTTGTCTTCTCGCTTCGTAGTTGCCAGTATAGATCGTGGTCAAGTTCTGTTCTGCCCGATCCCTTAGTGTTCCCTCCATTAGTCACGGTGGGCTTCCAGTTGTATCGGCTCCGCTCTCAAACACCTTCGCAACGTCCCTTTCGAAGTCGTCAAGGCCAAGGACCGATGTGCCAGTGATGTATTCCTCTCCTACCTACGCTGACAAGCACAAATCATGGCCCCATTCATACAAGCTAATCCAAACGTCTACCGAATTTTCCTGCAGCTGACCATCACTCCGATCCGCCGCTCGTTGACTCTTCGGTTAGTCCTACACTCCTTCTGCTTGTCAGGTATACGGCCCGGCACCGCACGCGACATCACTCACTTCTGGGATCGCAAGCTTGTGCCATACACAACGAATCGTCACTGTTCAGGGCCAGAGGCCACTACTGGTGCTTCCACCATCTATTGCCGTAGATAGTTTACACAATCTACTCCGTTCCCCACCCCTTGCTCAGTGACGTCCAAAGGCGGTCATCTGTCTAAATAGTGCAATCCCTCTCCAGGGAACGTCTCAAATCCTTCCTTTCTTCCCAAAGGTGATGTGCTAAATTATAGACCCGTGTCCATCGATCACGGTACACATCACAGAGTTCCTTGGAATGTGCACTATCCTGATAGAACGAGCTGCTCCAGTCTGGATACAACCTGAAACCAGGGAACGGCGCAACGTGAAAAAAGACACCGAGTGCCTCAACAGAATCTTCTTCAATCGGAGAGTTGACCAGATGGATAATCGAGTAACTTGGCGTCTTTAGACCACGCCATGGATGACCCCGAGGAATCTCTGTGAAACCATGCAGATCAAATGCGAAATAAAATGATTTCAGTAACCTGCATCTTTCCAACAGCTGTAGGAACCCGGTGGGGGTGATGGCACTCGTTTTGGTCCACTCGCGAATATCACGGACCTCAAACGTCTCTAGGCAGGGCCATGAAGATGCCAATGTAAGCAGGTCACCCTCGTTCAGATCGACACCGCATGGAATGTCGAGTACAATAGATCTGATGCTCGTGAAGACTGTGAGAGGTAGGAGTCGGCGGAAAGTAAAATTGTATGAGTGTAAAACTTCTATGGGTGGGATCACTGATCTATTGCTGTGGGGAAGACCATAGATGGAAACCTTCCTTAGAAGATTGTGGGTGCAAGTCTCTCGGAGGGCCACAGAAAATGGCACGAGATCTGGTGGGGCCGGATAAAAATCAAGCGCGAGAGTAATGGTACGGACCATCGGGAGATGGAAATAGTGAAGAAGCCGTGAGACAAGTGTCAAGGATCGAACATTTAGATGGATGTCTTGCAGTGCTGGGAATGTTAAAATGGAAGTGGAAGACTTTGCAACACCAATTTGATCGACTAGTGACTCCCGGACGCCAAAGGCCATATAGTTCAAATGACGGAGGCGAGAGAGGTGTAAGACGGCATCAACATTGAGGTCAGTGCTGTGACAATCTACAACACTGAGATTTTGCCAACAACATACGAGGTTTGAAGGTACGTCAGAGTTGACTGTCCAGTATCGTGAACCGAAATGAGTCACAAAGGGGCATGCACTTCCAAAAGACTCGATAGCTGCAGCGCTGAGGTCTTCACAGCCCGTAAGCGTGATGGTTGTCACTTTGGGGTGTGCA
>JBBPKO010000257.1:0-10224 GCA_038089295.1 Xerocomus amazonicus
GCCAATGGAGCCCCAAACAAAGCTCTCGTCTGCTCAATCCCTGTCCACCGGTGCCAAACATGCCGCTATGGTGTACATCCCTTATCGAGAAGCTGTGGGATTGCTAATGTATGTGGCGCTAGGCACTCGGCCCGATATTTCGTACACTGTCTCCACAGTCTCACACTTTTCGAGTAACCCCAGCATGCCGCACTGGGACGCCATTCGGTGCATTTACAGATACCTGATCAGGATGCTAGATCTCAGGCTTACATACAGTGGCGCTTGGCGCACTCTAGTAGGCTACTCAGACGCAGATGGCAGCATGGTGGAGGACAGGCAAGCTGTGTCAGGCTACGCGTTCCTCATTGATGGTGGGGCTGTCTTGTGGGCGTCGAAGAAGCAGGAGATCGTCTCATTATCCACTACTGAGAGCGAGTACATAGTGGCCACCCACGCCACTAAGGAAGCACTTTGGCTCTGCTTGTTTCTTGCCAAGCTCGGCATCGACACCGTTGTCCCAGCTAGCGATGCGACTACGCTATTTTTGGATAACCAATCGGCGATCGCTCTCGTGAAAGATCACCAGTACCACGCTTGTACTAAACATATCGACATTCATTTCCACTTCATCCGTTGGGTTATCGACAACGGCAAGATTCGCTTAGTTTTTTGCCCCACCGACGACATGGTTGCTGACACGCTGACTAAGGCATTGCCCTCCCCAAAAGTCAAGCACTTTGCCGTGGAGCTTGGCCTGCGCACGGCTTGAGGGGGAGTGTTAGATTACCAAGCACATGTGCAGCCACATCCAGACCGAACTCAAGCGAGACGCACGTGCATGAACACACGATACCAGGTCGTATGACCATTCATAACTTAGATACTTTGACTGATTGAATATTTGATTGACTTTCTGACTGATAAAACATAGTTACAAACTTTTGTTTCATGCAGCACATCAGTGCCTTGTTGCCAGCACTTACAGTATTTAGTAGGCTCATATAGCGCTTGTAAACCCCAGTCCGTTGTCTCTTCTATGCGACTGAGGTATGTTCACTTGAGATTATCTTATCCGTTGTCTCTTCTACGCGACTGAGTACGACTACACAGGTAACCTAATATTAGTCCGTTGTCTCTTCTACACGACTGAGTACGACTACACAGCCGCGCACCTTCCTCTCCTGGCTGCTCATTTCCCACAATATCATCATCCCAGGCACACAAAAATAGATATTGTCGATCACTCAGTCGAGCGAGACACTAAAAGATTCGCAGAGTATATCAAGAAACAAAAGGACTACATGTCAATCTATGTATCGTACAAGAAGACACATACAGCAGACGAAATCACTGGAATGCATAGCAGAGGCTACGAACAAATTCTAATACAAAATCAGGCTCGAAACATACCTGTGGAAATGTGACATCAGTATGTACAAACCTCGAACAAAAGAAAGCAACGTATGACAGTCGGAAGAAACTCAAATTCCGATATGCACAAACACGATTCGTTTGTCGAACGACACCTCGGACGCAGAATTCAACGCTGCCCTGTTAAGCGATGCAGCTGCGTTCTCGAAATTGACGACCGGGTATTTGAACATCTCCTGGTAAAACCGCGTCACCACGTTGTGCGCAACCGCATCATCCACCTTCCACAGCGTCCCGACCACTCCGTTGAACCCTGCAAACTGCATCCCAGCCGCGAGGTGGAGCACCTCGTCCGGCGTGGATGCATCCCCCACAGCAGTATGACAAGCAGAGAGAAACGCAAACTCGGAGTTGGTATACCGTTCCTGGACAATACGCATCAAGGTGAGTTTTCCGTCACCCATCGCAAACCAGGAATCGAATGGCTTCGTCTCGTGCTGTGCACCGTGGCAGGCGATGTGCACCCAGCGATGGTCTCGGAACGCCCGCACTGCCCCTTCGATCGATGCCGCAGGACCGATGATGGTTTTGAACATGACATTTGAAGGCACGTTTGTTTCGTTCTGGATCCGGCGTATCTCGTTGTCTACCTCGGGGAGTGCACCCAGTTTCGTGTCTGCACTCGGATATGCTTGACCGACAGCCGCAAACGAGATTATGTCCGGTAATCCTGAAGCTTCACGGGTTCTCTTCTGAGAACGGAGTCGCTCGCGGGCACGGAGGAGAGCCGAGAGAGAGGGTGCATATGAAGAAACATAGATATCCATCAGGTTCTTCTGGCCTCTGCGATACGGGCCTGACGCATGGAACGGGAGCATCGTGAATTTCGACGTAGGGCACCACCAAATCCGTGAGCCCGCAGGGATCCCGACGTCGTCTTGCAGGATGGACGTGATTTTCCCAATACCATATGACCACAAATCGTGCAGCACTTCCATCACATAAAACTCCCTGTTAGACCCGTAGGCGTTTGAATTTTGGGTGAGTTCCAATAATTGTGAACTCAGTTCGACGACATCGTTGAGGGAGCAACGAAGGGGTACGTGAATGGGAGGGCGATCATGTAGGATAATGAGAGCATCACAGCTGTATTTGCTGGCATTCACGACGATGACCGGTCCATATTCGGCAGCATGTTGGAGGTCACTGAAACGCGGGGGTAACAGGAATTGCGAGAACCCATCAAGACTCCGAATCTTGTCTACCACTTGTTGCCATTTCTCTTGGGCCCGCCAGTATAAGTTTTGACCACGGGCCTGTTGAGCATGCTTCCTGAGGTCTGCACTTAGTCGTGTGAATTCCATCCCGAGTTCGTGCCCTTCATCATCCTGACTCTCTAACCCAGCGATGGAGATATCAAAACGTGCGAGCTGATTCCAGAGAATCCCTCGACCCTGTTCCAGGAGTTCGACAGCCATCTGAAACTCACTATGTCTTGTAGCACATGAAAATGCATTGTCAGCTAGATCAGTTACTCTTGCTTGCAGTGTTTCATGCCTAGTCTCTAGTGAAGAGTCTAGAGATGTGAGGTGATCCAGTGTATTAAGTGATGTCTTGTAAGCCTCCATGACTGAGGAGTGGTCATATTCTTCAGCATCCTTCACCCAATCCTGAGTGGCATCCCACAAATCAAGTGAAACTGCAGGAGCACATTTCTTTAATAGCCTATAGGTTTCAAAAGCCTCATTTGATGTGGGAAGTGGTTGATTTGGGAGATGATCATTTGGTGAGGATTCCAGTAAGAGAAGAGTTTTGGCTAGTTGAGCAGTATTGAATGCAAAATGTCTGTGGTGAACTGGACAGATGTCCAAAGCTTCTTTGAACAACTTGACTACCTGGTGTAAGTCAGAATGACCTCCCATTTCATAATAGTGATCCTGTAATGCCAATGCAAGATTGCAGAGGGTAACTTCATGATGTACATGACTTGAAGGACAGAGCTCCAGGCACTTTTGTAGAAGATCAATAGCTCTGTTCAGATCAGTTACATCACCAAGTCTATGGTAACGTGTTGATGTGAATGTTGCAAGGCAGTTCAGTGCATTATCATGGTCTTTATGGTTTTTGGGACAATGATCCAGCACTATTTCTGCCATTTCAATAGCTCTGTTCAGATCTTGTATATTTTTTGATGCATTATAGCAATCTCACAAGGATGTTGCAAGAGACCTAAGAGCTCTGTCATGATCAAAATGTCCTAATGGACACAGATTGAGCCACTCCTCCTGCAACTGTATAACTCTATCCAGATCTTTCTTGTTTTTTTGAATATCATAATGCCTTGATAAAGACAAGGAGAGTTCTGCAAGGGCATAGACATGTTCTGGATGATCTGGTGGACAGAGATCAAGCCTGGTCTGCCTGATTTCAATAGATTGATTGAGATCTGAGACTTTTCCATGTTGATCATAACAGAATTCAAAGGCAATTCCCAGGTCTCTGAGGATTGTAGTGTGGTTTGTATGGCCCAATGGACAAAGGTCCAATCTTGTCCAGTTCACTTCAATTTGTGTGTTTGCACAAGCTATGTTTTTGAACTTCAATGTGAAATCATATTGCCTGTTACTATATTCTGTCATGGATGATAGACAGTTGTGGGTATTCTGTGTATTCTACATGTAAGAACATGTAGCCATAAAAAACAAAAATGCCATATCAACTTACTGGCACATGATCTGTCTTCCATGCCATGAAGAGAGTTGTAGAATCTGGGTATCCAGGCAATTTGCCTAGAAAACATCAGTAATTGAGTCTAAATAACACACAGGGACTTGCATTGCCATGTTTTTTCAGAGGCCAACAAACTAGCTACATTTAAGACCAATGGATCACCCAATGAGTGTTTGGCCCATTCAGGGGTAAGCTCCTCTGGAAGAATACATACAGAAATGACAACAGTAGCAGTAGGAGGGGCTGTGCTATAGGTGAAAAAAAAAAGAAATGAGAAAATATGGCCAGTATAGATAGATGTCTACTGGTATCTACAAGAGGAAGGAATGGTTCCATGTCACTGTCAAGCCATCCTCTAACAGCTCACCAGAACAAGTTATTTTGGAAAGATCACCAATAGTAACTGTGACATGAATGTCTTGTTTAGGTAGTGGAGAGGAGAGTATCAACTGACAAACTAGATCAAAAAAATGAGCATGCATGGTGAGCATACCACATGTAACAATAAGAACATACCTGTGACATGGAAAGTCACATCATTACAGCCTCTTTGATTCATTGATAAAGGTATAGACAAAGGCAGCTATGTACTGAATCAGACTAATGGCAGCTTAAGCAGAGAAGATAGCAGAGAAAAGGAAATGTAAAGAAATTGTGGGCAATGAAACAAGAGTAAGTAAGGTTGGGTAAGGTGGTAACACAATAGTATTACAAAAATGGGCATTTTCTATGAATTTTTCATCTTTTCTTTAGTCTACAGGACTAGCCTCTGACTGGCGTCAAACCCAAGAGACCACCACTAGGTCTTAGTCCCAATACCCTTTACTTTGAATCCCTCAGTCTAGTGACTAAGCCCATCATGTGACCAGTCACCTGATATCATTAGATAATCTGTTCAGACCTGGGATGTCATCAACATGATCACATCATCATCTGGCTGAGTCCAGAACCCATACGTCAGCTATGACATCATTTGCTGCTGAGTCTAGATCTGATGATGTATCTATGACATCATCTGATTCCATTTATTCTATGGCATTCCAGCCTATAGCATTAGTCACTCACATAGTCAAGGCCACAGATCCTAAGCCTATAGCAATACTCACTTATCCCCTGATCACTAATGTCTAGAAGCTCTGAGCCAATGGTCGTCATCCCTTGATGGGATTCCGAACCCTTCACTCATTGTCACTTACCAGCTATATCCATGACCTCAACCCTGTGAGAGTCCATGGTATTCCGATAGTGCTTAGCCAATTGCATTAGTCCCTCCAGTACCTGGATTACCAATGCACTATATCAGCCAACCAATAGGACAGCACTTATGCATCTTCACCACAGGATATTAAGGGAATAGCCAATGGCCTTATTCTCTCGGTACAACATGTATGACTCCTGAGTACTTTCACTTTCTATCTTCAGACTTCTGACTCAGGATGACATGTCATCCCTTATTTCTATTTCATTTCACAGTTCTCTATTCTAATGTACCAATAGCAATAGGTTTGCATCTTGTACTCTGTAGTAGTAGCCAGTAGCATATCATACTCATCGTTTACTAGAACCTTAATTAATCTAGCATAGCTTGGTCTGTGTGTAGATACCGTTAATATATAAACCCCAGGAACTCGACTGGTAACTCCAGTCTTGTTCACTTGAGGATTCATATTGAAGTCCCCAGTAACCCTTAGGCATTCACTGGATTTTGCTCCAGGCGAAGTAAGGAATCCCAGACTCCTACTCACCAAGGGTAGTCTTCCTTTATCCCATAGTAGGGGACTGGCAGTGGCTCGTCCATCCCTTGGGATCCATATCCTTCATACTCATCCAGCAACCTCTTAGTTGGGGTTGTCATGTATCTGTCAGTTATCAGTTCAGTATCAGTATTGACTTCCACCACAGGATTCATCTGCTACATAGTATAGTAGGGACTTCATTTCAAACAGGGGATGTGGGATTTTTATGGCACAAGACTCAAGAAAGGGAGGTTGGTAGGATGCAAGATTTGGAAAATCCAGGGAATAACAAGGGAAGTAGATGGAACAAAAGCAGAGGCTCGTGATACACGGCAAAACGGATACAAGCAGGGCGAGGGGCAAGATTGGTTGGACAGAAACAGATGGACCAATAGACGGACGGGATGGGGAACTAACTGTGAAGGGAAACAGCAGGCAATCAGTCTAGGGCGAGTACAGTGTCATAGGCGATAAAAACGAGGATAAGGTAAACTCACTAGGAGCAGACCAGAGCACAGGAGCGAAAAATGGAGAATGGTGCAATAGAGGAGATGAAAAAGGGATAGGCGGAGAGCAAGCGGGTAGACAACTGAGACAAGACTTGCACAGGGAATGGTCAGATTACAAATAGATACTTATCTGTGGTTAGCATAACTCACCAAAAATATGAAAGACTTTTTTTGAACAAGATCAGAAGCGGGTTTGGTTGGCGTGAGATGGTGTTGGTTGGGTGATCGGGGGCGAAGCACAAGAGCAAGGAGCTTACGAGGAAATACGAGTGGGAGAGATGACACGGCAGGAACACGAGAGGGGTAATATGCTGAACAAGGACTGGATGCGAGACAGAGCGGGGGAGGAAAAGCGGGACGGACAGACTGGAAAGGGCACCACAAAACCGGACAGGGCCAAGAGAAAACTAGAGAAGCAGAAAAGGGTGCAGGTGGAACAGAGAAGGGCAGATGATCGAGTTCAGTAATCGGGTGATAGATTTGACGAAGGGAGAAGATACCGGGGTGCGACGAAAGAGAAATAAGACGAAAACGGCGAGGTGGGATCGACGACAGATGCACTCACACAGGCAGGTTGACGGGTGCTTCCGTAGAACGAAGGACAGTCTTATAGTGGAGGGGAGAAACCGAACGCTGAAACAGGGCAAGAAGGAAACAACGGCTTGTGAGGTGACTGATTGAGCAGATAGGGGTAGTTGCGATGGAGGTTGTGAGCAACACCAAAGAATATTGATGCTGTACGATTAGGTTTTATAGTCGAAGCCCTCGCCGGTGAAAACGAAACCGTGGACTCGAACCGTGTCAGTCTTACACAGTGAGTCCTAACAATGCATCTCCCTCCGGCCATACACTCCTGGTCAAATGGAACGTGGAGTCTGCTAAGAAACCATCGACAAGTCCTAGACATTCGTTCTCCGATCGATTGTTCTCGACAAGGAATCTCCTTGCTGCTACTTGACTTGCTCTGCGATTTCCTGGATATTCATGCATAGCTAGCTTCCTGGTGGGTAACTGGTTACTCTAAGCTTCGCTCGAGATTCCACCCTATGCGAGCAGCTAGACGTTGGTCGAAGCCCTACCTACAGCAGCAGCTCTTACATGTCTGTCTCTTTTCGGTTGTCAGCTCGAGTTTCGAGTCACGTTGACATTTTCCCCCGATTATAGGTCCTTATCATATCGCGACCACAGTATTTCCCTGATGCCATGGACCCTCGTTCACAACTGCTGATGTCTCCGCTTTCCCCACTCTACTCGCAACGGCGACATATCTTCCAAATTAGGGACTGAACGTTGCATCGGAAGCTTTGAAGTGTGTTGAATCGACCGACCGCACTTTGCTAGCAGTTCCCGAGACTTTTCGAGACTGAATCGTATAAAAACTCGCAATGGAATCCGCTACAACACTCAGAGTTTTCCAAACAAACCAGTAGCGTTATCTCTTCCTACGCGAACATCCTTGGTAGTCGGCTCCCCTCTCACACGTCCTCATGTCGTCCTTGATCTATCAGTACTACAACCCTCTTGATAACTTTTGAACGTCTGTTTGACGATGCGTTCAACGCTCATTCCCGCCTTTCTTCATGCTCCACTGACGTGTGGCGAACTCCTACCCATCACGTGGAATATTTCCGTCCGAGGTGAGTGAGTATTGAATATGATTTATGTCTGTATGCTTTCTTTGACGGTGTTTCATATACAGAATCGATGTGAGGGAGTCCAAGCATTTGAACACTGTAACAGCCACGTTCAATCTTGCCGGTCTCAAGGTGTAGCACCATTGACCCGCAATGGGACCGCTTGATAATATCAGCCGCGCCGTCGGTTTCGTTAGAAACCGAGGTATACTGGTATACTGTCCGCGAGCGCCGTTACGGCAAATTCTCCCAAACATTACAGCTTCTGTTTGGTGCCAAGGTTAGGATGACAGTACTTTTGAAAAAGATGATGCTGATGACTGGTTCTCAGGCAGAAGATGTGAAGGTCACATTGGGGGAACGGGGTTCTAAGCGGTGACGTTCCCAAAGTCTACGCCCGAGCAACGGCCGCAGGCGCATTTTGATTCAGTAGAAATGATCGACCACGATTCGCAGACAGGCGTTTTTTTTTTAAATCCATGTACCCAATCATTTCAATTACGTTCCATGTTGCGCGTGATATTAATGGCGCGTTCAAGGGCCACAGGGCCACTCACCTGATAGATTTCACGACGCCGCGCGCAGTATAAAATATGTGCCGCATCTCACACACGCACATTACGACCACTGACCAGTTCCCCCATGCGAGCCACAAGCAGAACATAGAAAAAAGATGTAGCAGTGAGAAGAGGTCTCTTGGAATATATCTCGGTAAGGGCGAGTATTTCATGTTACGACTATTACCCGGTTCCCCGACGCGAACCACAAGCAGAATGTAGAAAAAAAGTGTCGAGATTAGTAGCGGTGAGAGGAGGTCTCTTGGGAACGTATGCTGGTAAGAGTGAACGTTCCTAATGTCTCCAGACGGACGACAGGAGCGATTCCGCTGCAACTTGTATATCATGGACCACCCGATGACGGTCCGATCTCACTCTTGGTCGATCCAAGCAGACGTTGGAGGGCGCTGTCAACCACACGCTGACCACGCTAATTTAGACCGACGATCTCCACCTGTCATCGCTATATTACCGTCGAAGAAAGAACCGAATTAACCGTACCTGAACAGATCTATCGCGATGGCGTGCATGATGCGTGAAAAAAAAAAATAGAGGACCACCCCGTCAGTTGATCTTTCTGTACAGAGAACGTAACAAGCCTCGGTTTGCGAAAGAGTGCACTGTCATCTGTCTCATCCTCGCGACGACCCCCGAGCGGTTGAGTCGGTGACGCATCTCCGGCCGAGTCAAGACGAGATCGCACCTATTCGAGCGCTGGGACTTGACGACCACGACCCGGGCGAGGAGGCTTCTAATGCGGAACGTGATCCAGGCCGGTTTTTAGTGTGTGACGGGGCGGCGTCGACCGACCGGTGTTCCACGTTAAACAAAACACGAAATGATGTTTCAAAAAAAAAAAAAAGACACGGATGACTTTGTTTTTTTATCGCTTCCGAGAGAGTATTCCTTCTATCGAAGGCTGGGTTCTGGTCGCTTTTTTTATCATGACTCATCATCCAGACGACCTGGTCCACAACGAAACATGTTCGCTCTCCAAACCAAATCTGTACGACCTCGAATTTGGTCCACTCACACGCTCCGCCTTCAAGAAGGACGAAATGGAAGTGGGTCAAAGAAAGCCAGGCTTAAAGGCCGAAAACTCCACCGGTTATTTGTGGATCGACAGAAGAAAGCAGAGTCAGTTGATATGCTCGTGGTCCACCAAAACCTTTTTTCCAGGCTGCGAGATACCAGCAGAAGGAGCTGGCGACGCCGACGCGGGCCACCTTCGATTCCGATAGTACTCCCCGTATATCAAAAAGTTCATGATGCGCACTATGTTTGAAAAAAAAGATATCATATCTACCTCCACACCAGCGTTTGGACCCACGTTCAAACACACAACCATCGCAAGAAAAAAAAGAGGCGTAATGCCCACAACAAAATAACATCCATGCAAAAAAAAACTCGGTTCGTGCAGCAGTCCGAGAAGGAAAACAACGAAAATGGGGACAAAACACCACACAGCAGCCCTCATCTGGTATTCAAAAAGACGAGAACAACAAGGGTTCAACCCAAAGACCATGCCAGACAATGTCAGACCCTTTCACGACGGAAAGGCCCTCGTGGGACCCGTTGACGGCCGTGGCGACGTTGGCGACATCGATGGGGGTGACGTCGGTGACATTGGTAGCGTCAGAGATAGAGGCGATGGTACGCCATCAGGTCCACCGGTCACGCCATTGTTGCCCGATCGCTTGCGCGG
>JBBPKO010000257.1:10323-35875 GCA_038089295.1 Xerocomus amazonicus
GACGGCCGTGGCGACGTTGGCGACATCGATGGGGGTGACGTCGGTGACATTGGTAGCGTCAGAGATAGAGGCGATGGTACGCCATCAGGTCCACCGGTCACGCCATTGTTGCCCGATCGCTTGCGCGGGGGGATGTATGCGCGGGGGGAGAGCGGAGGTGGCCCCTTGACGGCTCCGTCGCGTTGACGCTCCTCCGACACAGGCGAGCTTGGTACGGGTGTGTCGTCAATGGAGCTTGCTTGAAGCGCGGCATCTATTCCACCAAAATCGTCGATGATACCTCGCGGTGGTGGGCGTTCGACCATTGCTTCGAGCAACTGTCAAACGGGAAGTGATGAGTTAAAGAAATCGGGTAGGAAATAACAGCGAGAAGATGGGCACACGGTGTAGGAACCGGATATACCTCACGTCGAAGATCTTCACCCGCATACTCTCCCTCCATCTCTTCAGGGCCTAGCAACACAGTTCCCTTGCGGAATATCTCGCCCTCTTCTTCTACCCAGCTCTTCGATCTATAAATACAGGTGAGCACATACTTCAGCAGCCCTACGAACGAACGCACCTGTCCGTAGGCGATGTTGCCTGCAAGACACCACCCTCCTCTCCTTCACCCACGTCCAAGTATCTGTGCTCGTCCTCGGATTCGTCCTCGGATTCCGTGATCATGAACGTGGGACTCAACACTTTCTCTAGCTTCTCTGGCTCGGGCGCCGCGCGCCCCTTGCCCTTGTCCACGCGTGGAGTCAACAGCGTGTCATCCTCGTCCTCCTGCCCAGCCATCTCTCCACCTCCAACCACCACCGTCGTGATCTCGCTCATACCAGAACCGATCAGACCGTCTATTTTCAGTCCGAGGCCTTGCACACGTGTTTGACGCGACATACGCATTGTCAGCTGGTTTATCCCTCCATTAATCTGATCGCACAACCCGAGCAGTCGCTCCATCTTGGACTCATCCGCGAGCGTTGCGCTTGATTGGATCTGGAACGTCAACGCCTCCACCATTTCGCGTGCTCTGGATATAAGGTCTTGGTCGGTTCCACTCAGACTGGCGCCCCCGCCGGAACCGGTACCGGTACCGCTCGGCTGAACATTGCCGGAGCTTGTGCGCGAAGTCGCAACTCGGATACGCTCCAGTAACGCTTCCGCGCGCGACAGCAAATCTGTCTAAAAAAAGGTCGAAACGCCCGTCTATCTGCACATCCGTTCTCAAACAAGAACAAGAGAACCCACCTTGACGTGCAGTCCATCTCCCATCCGAATCGATCTCGCTAGCTCGCTTTCCTCGATCAGCCCCCACACTCCTTTTCCGGCTCCCTTACCGCTTGTCGTCCCGCTCGGCCACTCCGGACCGCTCCGAGTCGCCTGCTCCGCTTCCTCTGTGTTCCGCACGCATGTGTTCAATATCTCGCGGCAGATGCTCGCGAACGCGTCGTTGTCCGGCGGGATGTTGAGATCGAGACAACGCATGACATGGTTCGACTTGAGGCCCTTGCTGAGCGCCATCACCCCAGCGAGGTCGATCGTGTTCACAGTCAGGTCGAGGTGCACTAGCGAGGCGGATTCGGGAAGAAACTCTGCGAGCGCAATGGCGCCTGCAGAGGTGAGTTGGGTAGACGAGAGAAAGAGGCGCTTAAGGGCGGTGTTGAGCGTAAACGCGGTGCGCAGAGATTGAATCTGGACATAGGGTGTTCCCAGTGAAGTTAATACGATTGCGTGGGTAGGACGTACACCGTCGAGAGCGGGCCCTGAACAAGGGTTCCGACTGAGATCTAGGGTCTCCAAACATAGGTTATATTTCTAAAACACATCAAACAACTGAGCACAAACGCATGGCGGACACAAAGAATTGAAAGAAAAGCAACACATACGAGTGCTTCGGCGATCGCCATCAGGCATTGTACATCCAGTTTGTTTTCACTCAGATTGAGCACTTTGAGGGTTCGATTCCGTTTCAATACTTGTGCGAGGTATGTCACCCCAGACTAGGGATGTCAACGTGTATGAATGCGCCACACGTACATGACGCGGCAACTTACCCGAATATCGTTACCTCTCAGATCCAGTGTCCGGAGTGCACCTAATCGCGGCAACGTATCCAATGCACGAACCTTGTCCAACAACGCCGCACTTGGACCATCGTCATAGCGTCCTGGAGTTCCGTTCACACTACCCACTCCATCAGTCTTTGTGGGAGCTGGCGTAGGATGGCGTGTTGTCACGCCACCGTGCAAATTGGATGTGATGATCGGGATGGGCTGACCTGTCGAGGAGAGCGGATTCGGAGGTTGCGTTGCTGCAGCGCGTTTCGATCGAGGGATATACGGAGTGTAGGTAGTCTGTGGGCCGAGAACAGCAGGGTGTCGCGGAGGTGGTGGCATAGGTCCTGTGCGGGTTGGCGGAGGAAAGCTAGTAGAACTTGGGTGGGGTGATGGGGG
This sequence comes from Xerocomus amazonicus, assembly GCA_038089295.1. NCBI lineage: Eukaryota > Fungi > Basidiomycota > Agaricomycetes > Boletales > Boletaceae > Xerocomus > Xerocomus amazonicus. Next base: position 12,762 of record JBBPKO010000257.1, read on the forward strand.
TGGCGACATAAATAAAGAGGATGCAGTAGATGAAGGAGAGGATAATGGGGTTCCATGGATGGTCGTGCCAGACGTTGGCACGATATCGGGATAGTCACGAATCATGAGAGCGAGGGCCACAGCTCCCCCGCCTGTTCCCGCAATTTTGTTGTGCCGAAGGGATATGTTTCGCAGGGATGACGTCCGAACCGCGCGAGCTGTAGAAACATGTGTCACACTCGAGGCGGTAGAATTAAAGTAACCACCGACCGAGAGCTTCGAGCGCATTCGAACGAAGCGAGCAATCATCCAGACGGAGTGAAACAAGTCCGGGTTCTGGGGCAGTAGTGAGACACGCGACGACGTAATCAATTGCTTTTTTATCCAATACAGTTGATGAAAGGTCGAGGAATTGTAGGCTTTTGGCCTAGTGTGCCGATCTCGCATTAGCAACCACCCCCTTAGAAGTGAATGCACAGGAACCGACCTGAGAGGCATATGCGCCAACAAGTTTGAAAGCAGGTGCTTTGAGACGACGATTAGATGCAACTGATAGATACTCGAGCGTTCCTGGTATGAGGAGTGCGTGTAAGATCGGTTTCAGTTTCTATCTTGGAGGTCAGTGCCAGTGGAAGACGGTACATGATCAACGAACAAACTCATCCAAGTCACACTCCCTCAAAGTGAGCTTGCGCAGCCCCCACTCGATGTTGAACACGTCGGAAAGAATGGCTGCGGCGGTTGGGGTGAGCTGCACACCCGATAGATCAACCGACCTCGGTTTCGTTGCGTACGCCCGCTAAAGATTAAAAGAGCAAAAAAGACGGGTTGTTTGGAATAACTTTCGTCCACGCAGGATCTTGGACACACGCACCTTGAAGGCAGCTGAGACTGCGGGATCCGGTACCTCCTCCCTGGACTCGCAACACTCTCTGTAAAATGACTCGACCTTGTCCAAGTTCCACCACTCTTCGGCATCGTTTGGGCCTATCGAGTTGCCTCTTAGGATTCGCTTTCGACGTTCTAATTCTTTTTCTTCTATGGCTCGCTTTTCGTCTTTGAGTGACGGTGTCGAGGGTGGGTTGAGAGTCGATATCGGATAGATGGTCGCGAGATGTGGTAGAATGAAATGCGCTCTTTTCAAAGGTTTGCTAGAATCTTCCGCGATGGGTGGTGCTGGTTGTGTTGGTAAGAAGACTTTGAAGCGATTGAGGATGCCGGTCTGTGTTGGCGTTGGACGCTTGAGGATTGATTTTCCGGGTATTGGGATCGTCACAGCAGAAGAAGAGGGTGAACAGGACGATGAGGAGACCATGACAGTGTGAGATTGCGTTCTGTCCCCGATGTTGAACGACAACCAGCTCGCGCTCGTCGTCGCATGCATTCGACTAGCAAAATCCATTAGGCCCGGTACTAACTTTGAGCTAATATTAATTATAAAGCTTCAGGACAGTTCCGGCCTGGGTTCATATCCAACTCGGACCATGTAAAAGTCGCAAAAGGCACACTACATCGACGTCTCGGTTCGAACAGCGACGGACACCGCAGAAAGTAACTCGGTGTGATGTCGTACTTCGGTCTGCATGTTCCCTCGACTGATTGGAGCCCACCCAGAATTCAGGTGTGCCCTGTCCTGCTTTACATTCTGGATTGAAAGGGTTCTGACACGGATCGCTCGTACTATTCTCATGCAGCACCCCCAGACGTGATTGTCCCAGCCATCTAGTTTCATTCGTATATCAGAAATCGCCCGTCCCAGCCTCGGGTCTTCGAGGGTCGGGCCGGGCTTAGGACTCACTCCTGAGGCCAGCTCATCACACCAACCCGGTCTTTGACATTCCAAACCTAGGACGTGGACCCAAAGTTTGGGTGCCCGAGCAGAGGCCCTCAAGGGACTACCTCCTGAATCCTTTACCCGACCAAGTTTTAAAGCCCGTCTGGGTCGGACGATCTCATGAAACTCAATGTTATGTGTACACTGCAGGTCATTGATAATCCTGATTTGCCTAATATCAAGGCGTTCCGAACGGCTGCTCACACGTTTTGGACACAGCAATATTCTCTGTCATCGGTTTCATTGGATAGTCCATGACTTGTGGTGTGCCAGATAAAAGGGCGGTGTTTTGGTATAGAGAAAACGTCGTGGTGAGCATATATGCGCTTTCCCAAAAGCCTTGTGCATCAAAATGTACACCGTGGATGCCAAGATCCATTCCCCATCATCGATGCCCGATCGACTGACTTTGACTAGCGGCGTTAACTTGATTGGAACGTTTCCTTCGTTAACTGTGAAGCAACTGGAAAGGACCGCCTGTTTCAAACCAATCAATGGGTCTCGATAAAGGTCTAACGACACAAGTGCGTGTACTGACGTTGATCTTGATTACTACGTCGGACTCATGAATAAGTTCTACCGATGTTTGCGTTTCACTTGGTGCTCATCGGATGTCCGAAGAGTGCCTGTAGGTTCATCAGTCTACAAAGTATCCGAGGGCGGCGAAGGAGCACTGCCCTGACGCGATGATAAGGAACCCTCACGTGCACGTGTCATTCGGTAGCACTGCCGGCGAGTTCCCATCGTAGGGTTTGACGGAAGTAACTGGAACTAGCCAGAAATTAAAAACCGTCGGGCGATGACGCGAATGACATGACAAGGAAGAACGCCAGGCAGACTTGCCCTCACGAATGTACACCAGGGTACGAAGTACGTTCATGTTTTTTTATTTTTGGGAAACCGGCAATGGTATGTGCATGCGAGGATGTGGGCCTACCGTCGAATACCTCCGACACCCGGCAACTCGGCCCGGTCAGCTAATGTTAGTGTGGGGTTTGAAAGATTTGCTGCGGAGCTCGTGGTGTTTGAATAACCCTATAAGTCAAGGATCCGCCGACCGAAAAGCCGATGTCGGCTTGAAAGATGGCACGATGCACGATTTATGGAGCCAGCCTAAAGACGCTCCGCAACAAACCGTTATCGATTGTTAAACACCGGGCGCGGGCATTTTGATGACTCAGGCGCAGTGTAGTCATCAGAATTGCGAGAATGTTCATTTTTAGTGTCGTTGTCCCCATGTCGTGTCATGTTTCTGTTGCAATTGCAAGCTGATTGTTAGACAGGCTCATGCTATGGCTGCCTGATGCTTGACAGGCCGTGCTGTGTCCCCACGAGATCGTCCATGTTCTCCAGGTTGTTTGCTTTGCATTCGAGGCCGTGCGATTCCAGCGGCTGAGTATGAGTAACCATGATTGAGTTACGACGACGTGAATGGAAAGTAAGCGGAAGCGGCGTCGTCCGAACGGCGAAAACTCGTGCCACGCGGACAAGCCAGAAGCTCGTCAGGCCGCATTATTGGAGACCGGTCATGGCTCTTACTCTTGGAGGTAGACCGTTTCATAGTTTATTCACCGAATGCGCTCACGTTTGGTAGAAGAAGCGCAACATTTATATACGCCGCTCACCTCACAATACCCCCTTCCAAGCCCTCTCCAGACAGTCTCTCAGAATGTCTGGGAACTCCACTCAGTACCCTCCGTCCTTGTACACCCAGTACACTGTTGCTTTTGAGGGCAGTTCTTTAGCATGTATCCTCTTTGGTGACTATCTCGATACCCTAATCCATCAAGTTTCCCTTACACACCGCTTACAGGCGCCTACGTCGTCATTGCCTGGAAGAACCTCTCTCTCCTCACAAAAAAGAGATATAGGTTCCTCCTCATATTCACCATCACCCAGCTAACTGTCACTACGCTCTACATCGCAATCTCGCTTTTTGACGCTCCGGCACAAAGCTTGGCCATCTTCAATATACAAGGCTCTGATGGTCCCAATGCATTATCAACCTGGCCTTCCATTCTCGTTGACTGTACATTTGTCCTCAACACATGGATCTCTGACGCCTTTCTGGTGTGTTTTTCTTCAACTATTCGGGTCAACATGTGATACTCACCACCCATTGCCAGCTTTATCGATGCTACGTCGTCTGGATGGGAAACAAATATGTATTGGCCCTGGCCGGATTGTTCTATTTCGCCACCTTTGGTACCTCCATTGCTTGGCTCGCCGTCAGCTCCATGCCCAATGCACTCTACAGTACGAGCTCTGTCCAAGTCGCCGGCATCTGCTACTGGTCCTGCTCCGCCACGATGAACGTCGTCGTGTCCTGCCTTATCTCTGTGCGCCTCTGGATGCACCGACGGGCAATCTCGAATGCTGTCGGTCTACAGCAAGGCGGGTTTTATCTCGGGTATATGACGATGACGCTCGAGAGTGCCCTGTTGTATGCCGTGTTTGCTATCATCGCACTGATTGTCTTCACGGCGAACAGCCCGCTCGAGAATGTGTTTTTCCCGATACTGGGCTTGGTACAGGTATGCATCTCTCCTTTCTCTTTCTACTTGAACTCAACAATCTCGATTTGGTGGAGTAGGTTATCGCACCCGCATTGATTATCTACCGTATCGCACGTGGGATCTCGTTCGAGACGGACGAGTATGGGAACGTCACGACGGGCACTCTACGTTTCGCACCGAACGAACGGCCGAAGTCGTTCCTGCGACCCCGCCAAGAGATGCTCAACCGTTCTGATACACTCCGTGAAGGCAAATCAAAGTCGGACCACAATGGGTCCAATTCATTTATCCTGGATGAAATCAAGGACGACGTGTGACAATGGTTTCTTTGCAGCGATGGGGTGTACATTTAGAGGGGATGTTTTTTCAGTATCTATTATAAAAATAATGTTATTAGCTGTCCCAGTGATGTACTCTACCCTGCTACCCATATGTCATTGTCCGATTCAATGCATAGTTGGCCTCAAATGCATCATATACCTTGTTCCAATCCCTACACTGAAATTCGAGGCTAATCCCATCTGTCGCAGGCTGGCCCGATGGAAGGATATGGTTGATCGGGTTCAGCCGCGTGTTGGCGGCGCAAAGTATCATCTGGCGAACGTAATTGAGGCAGTGATGAGCATGGAATCGCGCATGGGCAACCGTCTCTGGCGGCTCTTGCGCCCCTGGCCCTGCCCCCCCTGCTGATGCCATCATTGAGGGCGTGTCCGATTCAGATCCGGGTGGGTACACGATCGCACGGCGAATCCGATTGAGACAGTGAAGGGTGTGGAACATCGCGATCGCATACGGCCGCGGGGGTGCGGAACTCGGCGACGGCGGGTCGAGGAGCACGAGCCCGTGGTTCCCCTCTGGGACGAGCGACGCCCAGTCTTGGTCGGCGAGCGGCCCTTCGATCGGGTAACGCACGGATTCTTCGGTGAGGAGCGTGAGCGTGTGTAGTGGCTCGGACTCCTCGGTACCGGCGAGGTGGAAGATTTCTAGCTGAGGGTCGTTTTTGATGTGAACTGTGGTCAACAGGGGGGGAAGGTATAGATGATGAGGTTATGAGGACGCGGATGAAGACGTACTTTGACGTGGTCTGGATGGAGAGGGTGGGGACGTCTGTCCCTTGAGCACAATGAGACCGAGATTGAACAAGCCAAGGAGGATGACTCCAGACTTGATGACCGTGAGGGAAGAGAGAACCATGTGGGTTCTACGGAGGGCACAGCGTTCAAGGTGGTGTTGTTGAAGGTTAGAAAGGTGAAATTGTTGGCTTGGGGACGAAGACACTCCAGTTACTTGTGACACGGTGGTTAAGAATCAAGATACCGGGGATACCGTGGCAGGGCGGGCTGTGTGGCGTATCGGTATCCTACAAAACGGATGGCGTCCATCAATCGCCTTCACTGCGCCAACAGCGGTGTTGATACTGGCGGTCCATAACAAGACAGTGACGGTAGTTGCCAGGTCATGACTGGGTCATAAATATATTCGACATCGTAGATATTGAATGTCACTTCGGCGGTGCTCATAAATGACTTTCTCGGTTGGCAGTGGTGACCCACGTCCGCTCAGAACGGATGAGCGCAACTCACACAGCCGAACTTAAGCTGGAGCCATCACAAAACGTCGAAACGACATTGGTGCCTCGTAACTCTCCGCCGTTCGGATAATTTGGATTGACAACGTCGTTCTTCTGCATTCCAGGGTCTGGCTTGCTTCCGCATGGGTCGCATCTGCTCTGTGCGTGCACACTCTGCCGTTGCCCCGATACATTTGACGAGTGAGCGCCGAGCGCTGACCCCTGAATCTAGACATCGGTTACCGAGTAGTTCACAACAGCCACATCAACTTGTCACGCAAACCTAAGATGACCAGAGATACCGATGGCCATAGGCGTGCTTAGTAGTAATACTAAGTGATCGATCAAAATTTTGATCGCGAATTTTGATGCTCGCTCGTGTGAGCTAAACTTCGCTATCGCCGCTTTGAAATGTTCACCCTTCATACGTATCTATTGATCAATTATACGCAGGTGAAGTCTTGCTTGATCGGCCTCTTTGGCTGTATCTTTGGGTTCCGCTCAAATGTCTCTGGCTGTCCAGCTTTTTTAAAAAAAAAAAAATACATATGTGCCCGTTCCCTATGTGAGAACAGTGCTATCTAAGTAGAGTAAAAGGACCTCCTGGTCTTATCCGCGTCCCCGCCCTGCGAATGCACCAACGGCAGGCTTAAGGCGCCCCCTGGCCCCAACTGTTTCTGCTCGTGGTTTTAGTCGCCCGGGCTAAACCTGCGGGGTTCCACTATTTGTGATGTGAACTAGCACGTTTGGCGCTGATTGGTATCGTAGTAAGACGGGTACCCGAGGCTGTACAGCCTAACGCCACGTGTGACTAACTATGAACTAGCTAGGCTCTCTAACACTGTCCCGCGTTTCTTGACGCCTCCTCGTATACCTGCACCCAATCCCTACACAAGTGTGGTTGTTTCAAGTCTAAAGCCGGGTCACTGTCAAGGACAAGCTCCAGAGTAACGTCTGCCCTGCAGAGTGTCATCATTCGCAGGTAATTCAGACAGTGTCGAATATGTTCTGCGTCGTATGTCCGATTGACACTATCCCCGAGAGCAAGCCGAAGACTTCCCAAACAGTGCAACTCGTGATATATTGTCAGGGCAAAATAACGCCGTTCTGGACCAAGGCAAACCCAACCTTTCCCGACGGTTGGAAACTGCGATTCCCATTGTTCTAACGCATCGTCGCCGTTGATAGGATAGTGCACCGTATCCTCTGGGAACATGATGACGTCTCGAACTTGCATGGGGTAGTACGCGGGGTAGTCATCGTCTACCCAACCTGTAGACCAATGACAGTGAGTGTCATAATCCGAGCGGCGAGAAACTGCAGGCTAACTATAGTGGGTATCATTTCGATCGACAACTGATTTTGGTGGAAGGTATTGATTTGCGAGAATGATACTCCAGAATGCGAGCAGAATGGCAGTTGTCGACCAGAAGGCGAGCTCGAAGGAAATGGTGGCGGAGTTTCTCGGTCTTTCCATGGAGGCTACGAAGGATAGACAAGAGCAGGTCGTTTATCCCGCTTTTGTGCATCATTCGCTTCTGAACGCAATCGATCAGAGATTCCCGAGGAATTTCCCGATGGTCATTCGGGTTCGTATCTTGAAACGAATGCCACCGAAACCAGTGATAAGGACTTGACCCGGTTGCCCCGGACGACTGATTCAAATCTTACCCATAAGGGTGGCTCTTTAGTATGTCGGCGGTGCGACCGCACAAACGGAAGGGGATCGATGACGTGAAATCGTCTCTTTTCAGACTGATACATATGTGGTACTCCCTGCCCCTTGGCCTCTCTCTCCTCAAAAAAATACGGTATCCTAATGATCCCTCAGTCTAGAGGACTTGCAGCCGTGCCTACCTTTGGAATTCCGTTTGTCCCGGGTTCTCGGAAATCTGGAGCTCACTCTTCTGACTTGGTCCCCGCACCTGACGAGGAGAGACTACTAGGTTCATTGAACGACAATGAGGGTGTCACGAAATCACCACGATACACTCTCGACCGATCCCTTTGGATGACTACACTTGCCATCCTGTCTATTGCAGTAACCATTCGCAATCTCTTCGTACTCCAGTTATCGACACAAGGACCAACTCCCAATTATCTCGAGGTACCGTTTGCTCGGCCGTACAACGGTCTAGAGAAGATCCCACGAAACGAGTCGTCGCCATCGTGGCCGCTGTCATCGATTCATTACCCTGATTTCATCGGGTCGACAGAAGGCACACTTATTCGTCACGCATTGGGCAATCACACCGTCGTACGTTTTGATCCAGAGGTATGCTTATCGAATGTAGTCTCGTTCGTGCTCGCTGATGACCCTATAGCGAAGAGTCGTTTTACAGCACCGTGTTCGTGATTATGGCCTCGAGCACTGTGCCATCCAAGTGCAATTTTCGCATCCATCCGGGAAACAACACGGACACACGCCACGTGGATATGGGTATATCGGGGAGAGTCCCTATCTGACACTGTGGCGTGTGGTGGAAGACACCGGGAGCGAGGCAGTGCTCGTTCCATCGGCCATCCCTCAATCGCTTCCGTCGGGCAGAGAGTTCCTCGGGAATATCACGTTGGATGACATGCACCCTACGCGATCACCCTTCTTTGGGTGCGGGGCGGGGTCTGTTCAGACGCTAGAGGTCGCGTTGGCTTGTGCATCGGAAGAATGCGTGATGGAGTTTTGGCTGTTGCGGTCTCCGAAACGGCAAGGTAGGCTGGGATCCTCGTCGTAGGACACGTGGAATCTGAAGAACAGTACTCTTCACAGGGTTTTGGATCGTTCAGAGCGAGCAAGGTTGACGGAACAACCGGGTGTGGGCACACCTCTGGCTCATTGGGGATGGGGTGTACTAACCGTTAAATGGGCTCCGGAAAGGTAGAGAGGTGACTTGTCGCTATGTTTGGATTCGGAACTAGGTGGCTAAGTGGAGGGGAATCGGCGTGCGGCGCTGAGCCTACATCGGTCGTAAATAGACATTGTTCGTGAACTTGCCACAGTACCTATTTTGCACATGATCGCGTAAATGAGGACCGAGAGCTGATAGAACATGAGAAGCAACTCAGAGGGCACCCTACTTACACCGTGACATGCGTACACATCCCTTTCGTATTCCATTACTGGACACATTCCTTTCATATTCCACCGCTGGAAGGCATTCCTCACAGTATATATAGCCCCAGAGTGTAGTACCACCTTCTAGTTCTTTTGTTTCATCTATCTCACCAATAGAGTATTCGTTCACGTCCTGTTTCGGCCTTTTCCTTAAGTGTTGCCGCCTTACGGCGGATTTCCCTATGGGTTGTGAAGACACATGCAGACTATTGATTGGCGCGACTGAACCCTATAATCTCTGACCTGATTCTAATGGCGGGTCCGTCCCAGGTCTCCGATAGGCAAACACTTAGTGCCCCTCATGAATCCATGGCACTGGATCACATACTTTTACAGAGCTAAGGGTCGCTATGATTAATTCAGCTCTTGCCTATTGGGGGGACTGGATATGACAGGCAGATGCATGTAGGTAATTCAAAAGTATTTGGAATTGCTGTCAGGTCTGTGATGCAGGTATGGTATTTGTTTGCCGGACGTAGCGACCTCAGATCCTGTCCGCCATTCGAGGAAAATGACAAAGCATGGTGCTAAGCCCACCTTATCCTTGGGTATGATTGTTAATGACAGATATGGTGCATAGCCCTGAGTATTTAAACAGGTGCGCTAGGCCTCACCTCAGATCCGACAGCTTCCTGATACTTCTATCACTTTACTCTGTCTATACCGAACTCCATTCACGGATAAACACTATGCGGCTCCGATTCAGCGCCTTGCTTGTCTACTTCTTCCTCTTGACAGGGGCATTGTTTGCACAGAGTCTGCGTAAGTCCGCGCGCGACTACTCTTCTTTATTGTTTATCAGATTTTAGCGGTCATTCACGACCGCGCACTTGCGATGCGAGGTCTCGGGGAGGTCGCTAGAGACAATAACGCACAACCCGCGCATATCAAGGGTGAGTGGGTAACCCAACTGAGATGGTTACGAGAAGTCATACACACATCAAACCACAGGGAAAAGCATCGAAGCGGTAACAAATAGCCTCATAAGCCACAACGCACGTTGGTACTCCGTGGCCCCCCCCCCTCCTGAAGAGGCTACGTCTGGAAATTAGACCATGGGAGAGATCCATACATTTGTTCTGATGTACATTGACCTTGTGGGGTGTCTCTGTCAGAAATGATCATTGTCCATCTTGATAAGTTGTTGATCTACGCGTACTTCACTGCTGCCACTTCTGCCACCATAGCTCGATAAATTAAGTATCGTGAGTTTGAGGTATGTAGTATTTGTGATTCTTGGTGCAGCATTACTAGGGTGGTTCAAAACGCACCGACGCTGTCTATGATGGCCCGTGCGCGTGATGGGCGATATTGAAAACAAGTGGATGTTGACTGGGGCAGCGTGGGCCAACCACAGCGGACAATCCTTCCAAGCCCTGCCATTTGATGTCGACAGTCCTCCGGAAAGGCTGTTGCGAGTGCGAATTGGTTGTCTCCAGCAAATCGGTTCTGGAGCATTCATCACCCATCACCCATCACATTCCAAATCCTCACGCAGCACATTCCTTTCGTATTCCACTGCTGGAAGGCATTCTACATAGTATATATATGGATGCAGAGTAGCACCGGGATCCTTAGTTCCTGTTATTGTCTCTTCTCTACTCATTAACAGAGTGCTCGTTCACGTCCTGTTTTCGGTCTGTCCTTCAGTGTTGCCGCCTGACGGCGGATTTCCACCAAATCGGGGTAAGCGGCAGTGCCACCACCCACGCACTCAAATCAAGATTTTTTAGTGTCGGCTGCGACAAAATCTCAGAGATTCTTGAAACAGGTCACACCGGTAGTCTGCATTCCAAAACCTGTGTCGTTAACATTCGTCACATTGGCAAAATTCTGTCTCTGTTCCTTTTGTTAGGGAGGTTATGCAGGACCACATGCACATCTTCCAGGGCAGGAAACAGCGAAGCGAAATGGCAGCCAGCCGAGGCTATTGTGACTAGCCGGAAATATTGCCTTGCACCGCTCAAAGCCAGGCTCTAAGCCTCTACCCCAACTTGTCTTCAACCTAACCTGCCCTGCCAAGCCCACCGAATGCAGCATACGTACTCTCGTGGTCCCGACCGTTATCGTTCTCCACTGGCTTTCCCCACGCCTCTTAGTAGAATAGCCTCCGAGTTATTGCTCATGTTCTTTCAGCTCTCCCCCCTCTTTCACAAACTGCCAGCCCTTAAGTCTTTCGGGTTTAGCGGTACACAGCACCGCTAACACGTCTGAGGTGTGCTCACACACAAAACCCCATGTGTTCTATGATGCGGGTGCCAGCGCACCTTGCTGTTTCGGCGACCGCATAACTCGAAAGTCCATGACGCATTTTTCGGATGCGCACGCCCACCCGGTCTCTAGTGTATGAACAGACCCTGCGCTGCACGTAAAAGAACAGTGACTGCATAGGGTGTATTTTATTCAACGTGATATTGCCGGGCGGTCTCTTGTGTGACAGAAGCGGCTCTGGGATTGCGGACGGAATGAGTGCAGCCTTGCTCCCAGTGTCATCCATCATACACCACAGTGCGAGGTAAGGACCCCAATATTTTCATATCCCCGCGGGGTGTGTCTGGGTCGTTTCCCTGACAGATGCAGAAATTCCTTGGATGGCACAATGCTCATGGGTGTAGTGTGATCACGAGCACGGTGGGGTGGGATGACTCTTCGCTAGACAATGGACAAGAACAAGGGGACGGGCATCCAACGTACGACTGAACCCCATCCAATGTGTGATGAACAGGTGTAACCTCTGTCGGATGAAATCGAGGTAATGGGCAGACGACAGCGGCCGCGAAAGCGATGTCTCGTTTCGTAGAATCCTCTCCAATTCACCAAAAGGCCGAGAAAAGGATGCCTCCAGGCATTTAGAAGACGGTTCTTGTGTGGATAGCTGGTGTATAGTGTTGGACAAGGCCAGGCTTGAGGCCCTGAGCTTAGCCGGGCCCTTTGACAAGGCTTGCTAGGCCTAGGGCTCGGCTTCTGAATAAAATTGCAAGCCCACAAGCTAGAGCCTAAGCCAGGGCTAGTTAGGAGTATGGAAAGTGCCGAGAGACCCCGTTGACAATAGTCAACCAGGACATGTGCATGCGCAGTGAAACATGCCCTATTCATCCGAAGCGGCAGGCACAACCGTCTGCAAGATTTCAAGACTCTGAGAACGCAGCTACGCCAGAGCTTATCACTGCTGGAGCTGGGAACTATACCTCTGACCATTTGTCTGGAGAAACGACTACAGTCATCCCGGCAGTTGCGACAACAAAATTTGAATGGGCTCGCGTTCGAAAATGACTAAGTTGTTTGTTGGAAATTCAAGCGCGCGCGCGCGCAGCCACACGACCGGCTTCGGACCGGAGTTACTACCGGGAGTGCGCGTGCACCCAAGCGCCACCATTACTCGCCGACGTCATATCGTATGGACCACATTCGTAGGTTTGTCGCGTATTTCTTTTTGTTCGCATATCTGTGTTGTTCCGGGTATTCAGAGTTTTCCAGCTCCTGGTATATCCATTTAGATAGTGTACTTTTCTTTCGTATATAAGATGTATTGTTAATCGAACACCTCAGTCTGTCGCATCACGCGCACGACTGAGGTGAGTTACTGGCTTTTTTACCATCCACTTTATGCTTACTTGTATGTAGATTATCGTTATCCAGGTGAATATAACAGTCCATTGCATCACGTGCATAACTGGGATTATCCAGCCGCGCGCTTGCCGATTGAGTTCCTATAGGTTCCACCCACTACAAAACAAATAGAATATGTTACTATGATGACGTACTTGTGGAATGTGCCACTATTTTACGAATCGCAAGCTAATGTAGTGTCGTGATGGGCAGAATCATGAAATGTGTGTTTATCTCGTGTTCCCGTCCGTTACGATAGTGCTTGAAAAGGAAAGGCTTGTCGCTTAGTATCGCTTTATCGCTTACTGTTATCTCGCGTATCTATCGGCAGTCCCATCACACTTCTCCGCTCGGCCAACCATGCTCCTCAGTGCGCAGTGCTGTCTAGAAATACAACTGGGGATAATTTTAGCTCACAATGGTCGGCACGCTCACTGAAGCTTTTCCTTTTTCAGTATATCTCGCCTCAACAAGATGTGGCTGGCAAACTGCTCCTCCTGTGTGTACTTTAAACTCAAATGTACCATGACTCGAAAAAATGCAGGAAATGTCTGAAAATGATATGTATTTACAAACCAGAAAAGTGCAGCATAATGTTGGGTTGAATTCAATCTATCTAGACTATTGTTCGACATATACCCCATGTACTCAGTGTGTATTTTAGCAAGAGAAGGCATTTGTTGACGTGTAAATTTAGATTGACGCAACTGCTGGGGGATGCTTTCATCCGTGCCGCACTCTCGGCACAGGAGTTATTTGAAAACCAGACAGTGTCAATCGAATTATTTATACTCCGCTGAGATGCGTGCACCTCCGTCCCCGTCCCCCTAGAGATTAGATTTCGACTATCCAATGAATGAAATGGAATCGTAGATCCTGAACATGAATGACGGTTGAACTACATCTGTTTTTGCTGGTACGTGTCGACTGCTATGGTTTGATGGCTAAGTAGGATAGGATCTGCTGGAGAAATGCAGGATAAAATTTCGGTCGCAGATACATGCAGCCATAAACACTGCGGATTCCGGTGATGACTGATCAGTAGCGGTCATTGCAAACCTCGGGCAGATTGGGCTACCTGCAAAAATTCAGGGCAAACGACGGCGTTCTGGCCGCAAACCCATCCTTTCTCGAGGGTCAGAAATTGGGATTACCATTGTTCTAATGCATCATTGCCATTGATTGGATAATGAACCATATCCTCTGGGAACATGGTGACATCTCGAACTTGCATGGGGTAACGTAGGGTAGTCGTTGTCTACCAACCTGTAGACCGACGACAATGAGTATCATAGTCCGAGTGACGAAAGATAGCTGACTATAGTGGGTGTTACTTCGGTCGACAACTGATTTTAGTGGAGGATATTAATTTGCGAGGATGATACTCTACAATGTGAGCAGAATAGCAGTTGTTGACCAGACGGCAAGTTCGAAGGAAATGGTAGTGGAGTTTCCATGGAGGTTACGAAGGAAGGACAAGGACAGGGTCGTTTATCCCACTTTTGTTGTGGATTATTCACTGAACGCAATCGGTTGGAGATTCCCGAAGAATTTCGCGATGGTCATTCGGGTCCGCATCTTGAAACGAATGCCACCGAAACCAGTGATAAGGGCATGACCGGGTTGTTCCTGACACTTATTCAATCTTACCCGTAAGAGTGGTTCTTTGGCATGTGGGCGGTGCGACCGCACAAACGGAAGCGGATCAGTGACGTGTAATTGTCCCTTCCCAGGCTGATACATATGTGGTACTCCCTGTCCCTTGCCCTTGAAAAAAATCCGGTATGTATCCTAGTGATCCACCAGTCTAAAGACTTGAAACAGTGCTTACATTCGGAATTCCGTTTATTACGGGTTCTCGGAAGTCTGGAGCTCACTTTTCTGACTCGGTATCCACACCTGACCAGGAGGGACTACTAGGCCCGTCGAACGACAGTGCGGGTGTCACGATATCACCATGATCGATCTCTTTGGATGACCATACTTGCCATCCTGTCTATCACAATCAGTATTCGCAATTTCTTCGTACTCCAGCTATCGACACAAGGACCAACTTAGAACTATCTCGGGATACCGTTTGCTCGGCCGTACAACGGACTGGAGAAGATTCCACGAAACGAGCCGTCGCCATCGTGGACGCTGTCATCGATTCATTATCTCGAGTTCACCGGGTCGACATGAGGCACACTTGTTCATCACGCATTGGGTAATCACACCGTCGTACGTTTTGATTCAGAGGTATGCTTATCAAACGTGGTCTCGTTCTTGTCAACTGATGATCCCATAGCGAGGAGTCGTTTTATAGCACCGCGTTCGTAATTATGGACTCGAGCGCTGTGCCATCCAAGCGCAATTTTCGCATCCATCTGAGGGAGGACACAGACACACTCCACAGGGATATAGGTGTATCGCTGACACCGTGGCTTGTGACGGACAACACCGGGAGCGAGGCGGTATTCGTCTCATCGGCCATCTCGACGTCGCTTCCGTCGGGCAGAGAATTCCTCGGGAATATCAGGTTGGATGACATGCACGACACGCGATCACTCTTCTTTAGGTGCAGGGCGGGGTCTGTTCAGACACTAGAGGTTGGCCTGGCTTGTGGATCCGAGGAATGTGCGATGGAGTTTTGGCTGATGCGGTCGCCGAAACGGCAAGGTGGGCTGGTATCCTCGTCATAGAACAGGTGGAATCTGAAAATGGTGCTCTTTCACAGGGTTTTGGATCGTTCAGAGCGAGCAAGGTTGACGAAACGACCGACCTCCGACTCGTTGGCGATGCCGTGTGCCAACCGCTAAATGGGGTCCGGAAAGGTTGAGGGGTGCCTAGACGTGCGGCACTGAGTCTACCTCGATCGCAGATTGGGATTGCTTGTGAACTTGCTACGGTATCTATTAGCATTATGCACATGGTCGTATGAATGAGGCCCACAGGAAAGCAAGTGGGGACGACTGCATTCCGTGGGTGTCACAGACAGGGGGTGACGACGACAAGTCCACCTACGCTCCACCAGGTCTCGAGAGGCACGCGGAGTGTATCAGCGAAATTTATCAAGCGACAGCTGTATCACACTTCAGATGGGCGCACTGATTCAGTCACGTCGGTGATGTGGCACTCTCAATAAATGCGTGAGTCGTCCACCTCGTTACAGTCGTGATTCGCCTTTTGGTTTTATTAAGGTGTAGCAAAAAAATGTCATGTCTGTGTACTGCGTCACGATCGCAACTGCGAATGCAAAGAAAACATTAATTACATACATCTGCCCATCATAGTAGGCGAGTGCTGAAATTAATCCTACTGCCATTTGCCTTGGTAAAAATATGTGATCTACTGCGACAGGTCCAAGGAACCGAGTCCGGGAGACTTCCACACCTAGGCAACCTCAGGCCCTAGCAGCTCCGTGGAGATAGCGAAACGGTACTGAGTCCGATTTCTCCTTCGTGTGACAGATAGGGTCCGTAGTCTTGAGTATTTAAACAAGTGCGCTAGGCCGCACCTCAGAACCAACAACAACAACTTCCTGATACTACTACCATTCTACTCTGTCGATACCGAACTCCATTCACAAATAAAAACTATGCAGCTCCGATTCAGCTTCTTGCACGTCTACTTCGTCATCTTGACAGGGGCATCGTTTGCGCAGAGTCTGCGTAAGTCATGCGTGTGACTACCCTTCTTCATCGTTAATCTAAAGAGTGGATCATAGCGGCCACTCAGGACCACGCACTTGCAATGCGAGGTCTTGGGGGGACTGGGGAAAATAACGTACGAGCCGCACATATCAAGGGTGAGTGGGTAACCCAATCGAGATGATTACAAGTAGTCATATGCACATCAAACCACAGAGAAAAGCATCGAAGAGGCAGAAAATGCCCTCGCGGGCCACAAGGCCCGTTGGTACGTCTTAGCCACCACCGAAGATGATACATCTGGCAAGTAGACCATGACAGAGATCCATACATGTGTTCTGATGTACATTGACCTTGCGCAGTGTCTCTGTTAGAATGATCATCGTCCATCTTGATAAATTGTTGATATACGCGCACCTCACTGCCGCCTCTGCCGGCGGAGCTCGATAAACTCCGTACCTTGAGTCTGGGGTGTGTGGTCTTTATAACTCTTGCTACAGAATTTTTGGTGTCAAGACACACCGATGCCGTCCATGATGGCCCGTGATGGGCGACATCGAAAATCAGTGGGATGAATAGGACTGGGCCAGCGTAGGCCCAGCGACAGGGGATAATTCTTCCAGGCCCTGTCCTTTCATGTCGATGATCGTCCTTTTGGAGGGTCTTTGGGAGTGCGAATCGGATATCTCCAACAAACTGGTTCCGAAGCCGTTCGTCATCCTGATCGAGGTAAGCGACAGACTCAGAGGTATCATCCACGCTGCACCCAAAACAACATTTTTTATGTCAAGTCGGCTGCAGACGTTTGCGAAGCGGGGGCACGATTAGGTAGCACGCCTGCTATCAGCCACCTCGAATAGCCATGAAACATGATGGCAAATCACCGTGTTCTCCCTCAGATGGATGCGAAAATTGCACTTGGATGGCACAGTACTCGAGGCCGTGATCTCGAACACGGTGCCGTAAAACGACTCTTCGGTATAGGACGATAGACGGATAAGAACGGAACTACGTTTGACAGGCATACCTCTGGGTCAAAACGTACGGCTGTATGATTGTCCAATGCGTGATGAACAAGTGTGCCTTCTGTCGACCCGAGGAAATCAGGATAATGAATCGATGACATCGGCCACGATGGCGACGGCTCGTTTCGTGGAATCTTCTCCAGTCCGTTGTACGGCCGAGCAAACGGTAGAGATAGTTCGAAGTTAGTCCTTGTGTCGATAGCGGGAATACGAGGAGATTGCGACCACTGGTTGTGATAGACAGGATGGCAAGTATGGTCATCCAGAGAGATCGATCGTAGTGATTTCGTGACACCCTCATTGTCGTTCGACGGGCCTAGTGGTCCCTCCAGGTCAGGTGCGGGTACCGAATCAGAAGAGTGAGCTCCAGACTTCCGAGAACCCGTAATAAACGGAAATCCGAATGTAAGCACTGTTTCAAGTCTTTTAGACTGGTGGATCACTGGGATACCGGATTTTTTTCAGGAGAGAGAGGCCAAGGGACAGGGAGCACCACATACGTATTATCCTGGGAAGGAACGATTACACGTCACTGATTTGCTTTCATTTCTGCGGTCGCACCTCCCAGTAAGATTGAGTAAGTGTCCGAGACAACTGGGTCGAGTCCCTATCACTGATTTTGGTGACATTCATTTCGAGATACAGTCCCGAATGACCATCGAGAATTTCCTTGGGAACCTCTGGCCAATTTGCCTCCAGAAGTGAATGATACGCGAATGCGGGATACCGTAGCCTTCTGTATGGAGGCAACGACCGGAGGGTGCGTGACAGGCTGCCATAGTTGCAGCGCTAGCAACGGGCTGTAGCGGTGAGGCACCACGTGGCGAACCTTGACGGTCTTTTGGGTACTGGATCCAGGATATCAGACTACAACTACATAGTTACTTCGGGAATTAATCCGCAGCGTCTGAAGCTTTGTCGACACAGTTGAGAGTCTCACCTGCTGCACGTCCTATCAAAATATGCAGGCCCAGCCTCATGAAGGCCCATCCTCGGAGGTTATTTCCTGAGTTCATCGACTCTGAGACTTGCTCAAGAACCTTCCGACTTCATTACCTCTTGATCCTGCGACCAGGAGTTTGGTTTGCATTCAATTGCGATCTGGAAGTGTGCTTTGAGACCCACATGCTACATATAGTGCACCAATATCGTGTATTTACACACACACGGCGCTACGTGAGAAGATTGAAAACCAAATGGGAGTCGTTCGTGGTCTCGAGGAGCTGCAACCTGAAGACCAACTTGGTGCCGAGGCCGGAGATGACGATGACGATGTCCCTTTGAGTACTGTCATTTGGGAGGTATTTGGACTCAGTACTGAAGAGATTCCGGCAGTCGAAGTGGACATCATCCCACGCTGTGTGGAAAAGGATGTAAGTAATGCACTGGTAGCCAATCATGGAGAGGAGGAAGACATTTGGAAATACACTAATTTTGACTAGATACACTCTCAAGCCTGTATTCTACCTCCTTGCACCAATGTTGACAACTCTCCGGGACTAGCAATGGACTGCCCCGTGACACGTGGCCAGGGAGTAAGTTACCAACGCAACCCCCCTGTGACGCCTGACGGTCGCCTCCATAGTTATCCTTCGTAACCTCCATGGAAAGGCCGAGGAACTCCACCACCATTTCCCGTAAATCAATATCCTCCACCAAAATCAATTGTCGACCGAAATGGCACTCACTATAGTCAGTCTCCAGTCTCGTCATCCCATGAGACTACAGTGCCTCGTTGTCATTTTGCATACAACAATATCGCGCACGATACGCTCGCCACCAGTAAAAAACGCAACCACAACTACAAGATGTCACGTTCACAACCGATTTCGATCCGTTTATGTTTGACGAAGCTCTTAATTTTGTTCTCGCTCAATCGCTTTGTCTCCCC
Organism: Xerocomus amazonicus; assembly: GCA_038089295.1. NCBI lineage: Eukaryota > Fungi > Basidiomycota > Agaricomycetes > Boletales > Boletaceae > Xerocomus > Xerocomus amazonicus. The sequence continues at coordinate 31,927 of JBBPKO010000257.1, forward strand.
ACTAATCGCTTCATCTGCTCATGTGTCCTTCGACAATGGCGACGGGCCTGGTTCGTCTCTTCTTGTCGATACTTTCGTATCACTATTTCGTGTACCAACCACCCCACATCTACGGGAATGAGCTGGGACGGGGAAAGGAACAATTTTATCCCGCAAACTCCGCCTGGTCAGTGATGTTTCCCATCTCGTGCATTTATCTTGTGCTCTGGTTGCGCGCCCTTGTGATTAGAAATGATGGATCTGATCCAGTTTGTAATCCACATTTAAGTCGCCGGTTTCGACTGAGTGCTGTCAGACACCGCAAGCGATCTTGCGGGAATGAGCAATCGCTGACCAAGCGTTTGACGAACCCCGACGCGATAACTTACACATCACTTTACAACTTGCTCAGCAACTTTGTCGTGCAAATCAGGTCTATCGCTGTCTCCGACTATAAAACGGACCTCCGGCATGCATCCAAGCCAGCCAATTTACCACATCAAAAGCATCTGTCTCTTTACATTCTTCCTCCTAGCTAACTACTAGCACTACCATGGTCTCTACACAGCAGACACCCGCGCTCTTCAAGCCTATCAAGCTTGGCAGGCTAGCCCTTCAGCACCGCGTCGTGCTCGCCCCCTTGACTCGATTCAGAGCATACGCCTCCCATGTTCCGGGTCCCCAGCAAGCATCGTACTACTCTCAGCGTGCTTCGACACCAGGAAGTTTGCTCATCACAGAGGCGACGTTGATTTCTAATGATGCTGGAGGATACGGGCATGTCCCTGGTATCTATACGGAAGCCCAGATCCAAGGTTGGAAGAAGGTATGCGTTTTTGTTCGATATCCATTCTAGATATGTCTTAAAAGTGTGTGGTTGCAGATCACGGACGCTGTCCATGCTAAGGGATCGTATATCTTTCTCCAACTCTGGGCACTGGGTCGCTCCGCAGAGCCGAGTGTTCTTGAGAAACAGGATCCGCCTTTACCATACGTCTCTGCATCCGCCATCTCATTACCTGGCAAGTCAGAAACGCCACGTGCGTTGACGGAGGCTGAGATCCAAGATTATATCGCTGCATACGCAAGAGCGGCAAGCAATGCTGTACATGTTGCCGGATTCGATGGAGTAGAGATACACGGTGCAAACGGTTACCTCGTGGACCAGTTTCTCCAGACCACATCCAACACACGCACAGATGGATGGGGAGGTGACGAACAAGGCCGAACGCGGTTTGCGAGGGAGATCGTCGACGCAGTCGTAGACGCTGTGGGCCCAGACCGAGTTGGCGTTCGTGTCAGTCCCTGGAGCGATTTCCAAGGTGAGATATATTGTTGGCAGGTTGGTTCTGCTTGTGGTCCTTACATCGTATGAATCCGCAGGTATGGGTATGTCAGATCCACGACCGACATTTGCGTACCTGGCCACTGCGCTTCGCAACAATCATCCCAAATTGGCTTATCTCCACGTGATTGAGGCCCGTCTGGACAGAGTAAGCCAAGATATAGGTGAAGACGATGACTTTTTGAGGGAGATATGGAGTGGTAGTGAAAGTAGCGAGGAAAGGGCATTCATATCGGCTGGTGGATACACTCGGGAGACGGCATTGCGCACTGTAGAGGGCAAGGGAGGGCTGATTGGGTTTGGACGACTATATATACCAAACGTGAGTCTCGATATCGCCCTTCGCATCAGTGCATTGTGCTGATGTGTCTGTTTGATAACCAGCCTGATCTTCCAGCCCGTCCAGAGAAGAATTTACCTCTGACGCGCGGTGATCGGTCGACTTACTATCTACCTGGAAATCTGACATCGCAATGGTACAGTGACTTTCCGTTCGCCGATGGCACCGTCGGAGGGATACCTGGAACTAACGAATGACGTCGCCACTCTTGTGTGAAGGAGACAGATTATATTTTCAAGATTTATTAATATTAGAGTGGGTTGTACTGTACGCGCGGCCGTAGACTTAATGCATATATTACTCGACGAGATAGAACTTGTTCCAAGCCAGATGCGTTTAGATTGACCCTCGAACATATCAACCGTGCAGGGAGCGTGCATCTACAGCTTAAATAGGCTAGTCAGCAGATTAGCAGGGAGAGCAGAAGTTGTTGATTGTTGGGAGTATGGCATAGCAACATCCATGGAGGAAGGGTTGCTGGTACTCACTGGATAGTGCTTGGTAGGTTGCTGCTTAGAGGATGGTCGTGGTACGAACGCAAGAGTCTCTGTTAGAACTCCGAAGTGGTGTTCGAATTATCTACCATATGTGTGTGAACTAACTACTCATAATAGCATACATTCAACACTCCCCCATGTTTTATATACGTAGGTAGGAAAAACATATAGTAGAATGGCAGCTTATGAAGTAGGTGGACTATCATAAAATGTAAGACCTAGTTTAGATCTAAATTTCTCAAATTTGACTTGGCCGAGATTCTTTGTAAAAATGTCGGCAGGGTTCTCTGATCCTTCTATAAAGAAGATCTCGATCAACTTCTCCCTTACGAAATCGCGGACCCCATGCCACTTAATATCTATGTGCTTAGATCACACTTTGGTGACAGGGTTCAATGCCATAAAGATGGATCCTTGATTATTGCCACAAAGGGGGATCGGTTTTAGATCATAACCCAATTCAGTCAATAGAGAGCGTAACCATACCAGTTGTCTGCTACAATCAGACAAGGAAACGTACTTGGCTTCTGTTGAGGAGTATGCAACTCGTTCCTGTTGGTGGGTTTTCCAAGAGAAAGCAGCATTTGCCAGCTTCACTACCCAACCAGTCTGAGAGTGATGGGTGTTAGGGTCAGATCCCCAATCAGTGTCAGCGTGGCCAATTAATCCCGCTTGGGATGCACCATCAAAGACTAAAGCGTAATGCCTGGTTCCATTAAGGTACCGGCAAATATATCGTGCTTTATCAAGATGCTCCTGATTAGGATTAGCACTCTGCTTCGCCAGGGCAGTTACAGCATAAGCTATATCCAGTCTAGTATCTAAAGTAAGGTACAGAAGCGATCCGATTACCATTTGGTACGTAGATCTGAGTTCTGGATCGACAGGGCCTGTATTTGAGAGAGGGTAATATCTCTCGGGCAACGGGGTGGGAGCAGGTCTAGAGTTTATCATTCCACAGTGTTCAACAACTTTCAGGAGGTAATCGCATTGATCAATTAAAATACTGTGTCCTGATCGTCGGATTTGCATGTGTAAGAACTCTTTTGCAGGACCTAAGTCTCTGCATTCCCATTTCTTCATGAATAGCCCTTTGATCTCATCTACAATGGCTTTTGAAGGACCACAGAACATGGCGTCATCTACATAGACGACAGCGACAACTGTGCCTTTCCTCTGATAGAGGAATAGTCCAGCATCTGATCTCAATCGATCGAAGCCGAGATCTTTCATGGACTCATTTAGAGTCTCCCACCAGGCGAGTCCAGCTTGTTTTAAGCCATACAGGGCGCGTCGGAGACGCAGCACCATGTGTTCCTTTCCAGGGACTACAAAGCCTTGGGGCTGATGCATGTAGATCTCTTCTTTAAGCTTTCCATAAAGGTAAGCACTTCTGACATCGAGAGCTTCAATGTGCCAGGATTCCAGTGCAGCGAGTGCCAACATGAGTCGGACTGTCTCAAACCTTACAACTGGAGAGAAGATCTGATCAAAATCAAGACCTTTGACTTGAGAGAAGCCTTTTGCCACTAGGCGTGCCCTCTTATGACCATCGGGTTTTACATCAAATACCCAGCAGTTATTTATGACCTTACACCCCTTAGGGGGTTTGACCAGTTCGAAAACTTTCCGCTCTTTGAGCATATCAAGCTCGCGTCGACAAGCGGCTTTCCACTCCTCCTGTGCTGCGGCTGGTAGCGTGGATATGTCCTTATATGTCCACTCGCGATGTGGTTTAGACTCTGCAGAAGTCTTGCCATGTGGTATTGCCTTTGACATCAAATGTGC
>JBBPKO010000258.1:5938-32179 GCA_038089295.1 Xerocomus amazonicus
ACATGCGTTAGCAGTATTATTTTAGAACAGACTTGGAAGGACGTACGGCAAGGAAAGACATCAACAGGCCAAATTCCACCGCCAGACGCGATACGATTGGCGAGCAACTGTACGCAATCTTCGGCAAGCTTCAGAAAGACGTCGTCTGACGATTTGACGCGGTACCCGTACAAGACTAGTAACGTCAATGCGCCAGCGTATCTAATCATGTAATTGAGGTCATCCATACATATGGACATGGAAGAGAAAAAGCGTACCGCCGGAGGTGGTCTTGCAGCCTGAATGGATCTTCGAGAAGTCCTCTGAGGAGGGGCTTCGTTTCGAGCTTCAGCAAAGACTGGTAGCGTTTAATACTGGACTGTCCAAGGGCAGCTTGCATCAGCTTCCGGTGACGGCGCAACTGGTCGCCGTATGGGGTAAACGCCACCATATTGTTGCATCCACAGCTTATCGAGAGATGAGGGGTGAGATCACGAGTAAATAGCAACAAGATTCAATACACGTACAGTTCCCCAGCCATGACCAACCGAGGTTTATCAGAGTAGATCGCTCCGCGCTTATCTAACAGATCGAACGCAACCTCGGGCGTGTTGAGAAAGACGAGTCCCTGACCGAAAAGATGAAGGTATGTGATACGACCTGTGGATGGCATCGAATTACTACGACGCCCTGAAACACCACGACGGATGACGGACCATATTGGCGTGCCCAGCGTTCTGCATGGAGCCATAGCTCCTTCGGAGTGAGATCAGCAAGGTTGCCCAGAACGGGGAACGGCTTCGGGCCAGGGGGCAACGGGGCGGGTGGCTTCGGTTTAGCGAGCTGGCGAAAGAGAACGCAGGAGAGCACGACGGCAAGAAGCACCGCGGAGAACGTTGAGGAGGCCGCCATCCGAGTAGGCCGTGTCTGGTGGGACGGGACAGGTGGCAGAAAAAAATCGAACGGGGGGGGGGGGTCAGAAGATGCAGTAAAGAAGAAGATTCAAAAGAACTGACGACTTGAGGAGTGTTTTGTCGGGTTTCTGGGGATACATAAATGGATGTAGGATATACCAATAGGAATGTGTGTCAGGCGGACCGATGCTTCTACCCTGAGCAAAATTGTCAATGGGGGCCCAGAAAATGACCTGTGCCAACCTGGGCTCATTTGAGGTGAACCAACTTCACCGTCCCGCCAAACCTGCGAAGTTACCCGCCATCGATCCTGTCCTGTGCGTTTCCACTCCCAAAGATCATCATCATACAGCGTGGCTTTCCGGACAAGTAGTCGAGCATACTTACGTTGGTGTACGTAAACCCGATGCGTCAGGAAGACTTGACGTGCGGCGTTCGCAACAGCAATTCGGAATACTTTCATGTCAAGCAGGAACCGCGGTCGTCCATCATAGCGAGTAGCTTTTTGTACCTGCTGTAAACGAGCGACAAACGAACACGGACCAAACGACCTACCAAAATCGAGTATGTCGCCGGACGGCAACTGCGATGGAACTGCAACTTGCTTTCGTATCATCCCTATAAAAAAAAAAAGCGTGCCTCGTGCATCTGTCAAATCATCCCAGGGGAGAAACGTTACAACCGCTTGTCGCGTAGATAAAGCGTCGTGGCAAATTTTGGTCTTTTCGGTAACCCACGAAGCGACCGGCACGACCAGCACGCGCGAGTGTCTGGCTCAGGCTGACAGGTGGGGTCAAACGAGGACAGCTCGACCGAGAACAATTGGTGAGTGGTTCATGAATGTCAAGAACAATTCCAAGTCTTTCATCTCCTCAAGAGTCCAACAGTGGTGCTTTAGCAGCAGAGAGGACCAAAGCACCCCGGCTCGGTGGTCAGAACAATCATTTCGCCAATGTCACCCATTGTAACCCCCGAACCCACCTCAGGTTGTGAGTGAAATGACAACAGCACAGCTCGTCCCAGCTGCCGACTCCAAGTTCCGGGACTTGTTTCTTCGTCGCTCTGGTGAGTGGTCCCCCGAAAAAGGAGCTGTTCAATCCGGCGGGAACTTTATTTGGACAAGCCGGTGTGGATCTACCGCACAGCGTCGCAGTCGATGCGGGACCGGAGGCATGAACATCGTCCGGCTACGCATAACAGGAGTTGCAGCGAAATGAATATGACCCAGACAAAATGTCGACGCCTTCCTTCTCGTATGCGTGAAACTACGGAAAGCAGTATAAATCAAGTTGTGACGTTTATACTAGCTGATCTGCGTCGGTTAATTACACCAAGTGTTACTCGTAATGCCCAACTAGATTGTAGTAGAAATGCGAGGGATGTGTATGTATGATGGATACAAAGTGCAAGATAACACAAAGCAATTCCGAGGTATCGTTTCCCTCTCGGACGTGATATAGCTCCTAACCCAACCCGAGACAAAAAAAGAAAAGAAACGGAGGGTCCTACCTCACCTCCCTCTCCACCTCCAATAAATCGTCCGCAAAATCCTCCATCTTGATAATCCTGAACCGCTCTTTCCATGGTCCATCAGAAAACGTCCTCTTCCACGCCCGACTTAACCCATCTTCCCATGCGTACAACTCCACCCTCCATCCACGCTGCAACGCCAGTCGAACAGGCCCCAAAAACCCTTCGTCATTGAATTGACCGACGTTGCCGTCGCCAGTGACGAGTACGATCGTTGCATTGGGAGGTGGAGGATCGGTCGCCGCGATAGCTTGATGGAGCTTGAGCTGAAGGAGCTCGTCCACGCCCTGCTCTCTATATCGTATTCTCGTAGTCGTCGTTCCGGACGACCAAGAAATCGCACGCGTCGCACTGCCGCTCTCGCTGTTGTTCCCATTTCCAGCTGCACGTTCCGAGTCCGTCGAGGTATTGCCACCTGAATGTCCGTGTGTGTGTGACTTTGAAGATGATGGCAGGGATATAAAGCCATGATTAGTTTCTGATTTGCGCCAGTTGGCACTACGCGACGCAGCAGAGTCTGGCGGGTGAGCAGGCCGCCTGTCTGGCGCCTCCCCGTTATCAGGTACCCGTGCGTATATCCGGACGTCGTAGCCCAATTGGATGGCCGAATCCATCGGCTGGTAGAGTGGTGAAGAAGTCACCAAGCACCGTCTTGTAATGGGTCGACCTCGTTCAAGAAGGAGCGCGAGCGCTGCATGCGAAAGGCGTTTGAGACGACGTGATGACGAACGATGTTTCTTGTGATATGTGAGTAGTCCAATGAGAATATTCGAACTATCAAAACGAGATTAAACATCAACAATCGTCTGACAAGAGGGAAAAACTCAACTGGTCGATGAACACGTGTATCAGGGTATCCCTCGCGTGCGGCGCTGGTCCTCTGGGATCAGAGAAATCAGATTCACCACCACTAAAGTCTTGATTGAGCAAGGAGGTAAGGCGCTCATAGTCATCTGGGAACTTGAGTCGCAATTTATGGGCAAGACACCGTAGTTTCAATATTTGCGGATCAGGGGGTATCGTCTTGACTTTAAGTGTTGGCGTTGACTTGCTGTGCTTCAATACATCGCGCCTAACAAGAACACGATTCGACCGAGGGGGCGTTGACGGCGTCGATTTATAGTGATGGTGAGCATTTTCGATCGAAGACGACGAATCACCGTCATCATCAAGATCTAGATCCATGTCCACATCGTCTCGATCAGCATCACCGCTCACGTCGTCTGCGCGCACTGTCGTCTCCGATACGGTCTCCGGTGCCTCCGCTTCCCGTTTCAATATTTGAATCGTCTTTGTGGGTTTCTTTTTCCGCCGCTTTTTCACCCGCCTCGCGTCCGCGTCTTGGCTCCGCCTTACCCCTCCATCCGACGTCGAACTATAATGTTGAACAATCCGCCTCTCTGCCAAGCGGCCCGCCTGAACTCTATCCCTCTCCGACATTAAAAATTCAATGACGCTGTCGATCGTACCCAACGTGGGGTGTTCCGGGTCGTCCACAACGCCATTCGGATCTACACCCATTGTGTCGGATGCGACGGACCCCACGACGGTAAACGCGAGTGGGTCCGCCTCGCCCTCCGTCTCAGATTCCGACCCGTCTCCACCAAAGGAGCCTCCAGTGCCCACGGTAAAACGCTGGTTTGGATTTTGGACGCGTGTGTCCTCGTCGTCCGTCGTGCTGTCCGTGGCACGCGACCGATCGTCTACTGCACTCCTCGTTTGTGCGCTCGCCACCGACGGATCAAAGTACGACGCGATGATGCCCTGCGTCCATACGGTCGAACCTGGATTTGCTTCCGAGTCCGTTGGGAGTGCGGACAGGAGCGCAGAGCGCGGAGACCCCGACTCGAGTTCGTGCTCGTGTTCATCGTGGGCCACGTGGATTGTAAGCGTTGGCAGGGCCGTGTGAAAGATGCGTGGAGGCCCTATCTGGAATTGTTGGAGTTCGCGAAAGACGGTGTTGAAAGCGCCAAGATCGGGGGCTTCTGTTGCAAGGACAATCGGTGTCATGCCGCGGACATGAAAAGATGGATCGGCGGGAGTGCGGGAACGTGTTGTTTGTATCCATGAGCACGGAGGAAAGAGGGAAAGAGGATCAGTAACAAGTAGGAGTTAAGATAGACCGGAACTGACCGTCGGAAGTGGCCTCGCTGAGACGAGAATAGGTTGAAAAGGGACTTATCGCAGTGGGAGAATTGGACGTCGTTTCCGAACTGGAATGAATCATCTCGTGAAATCATCAAAAACGAGGGCGAGCAGGCCGTAAAGGTGTTGATGTATGTTCGTGAGATGTCTGGGCTGCCAGGGGTAGCAGAAGTAACTTCTTGCTTGTGGTTCGTATAATGTGAAGGCCCGTAGGTCCTGTTAAACGTAGGCTTGAATGCTCTCGTGAGCGGACGTGGCAAGAAAGAAATATACGAGACTGACACTGGATCCGCTGACTCGCTGTGACTGCGATGTCTCTACAGGACAGCCTCCGCTCGCGCGTCCATCCGTTTTCCGTCCACGTGACCAAGGCGTGATCCACTTTGTTCGAAACAAAACACGATAGCCGTGAATGGCTTCCAGAATGCAAAGGAAAATGTTATCAAAACAGTGTAGGCAAGGATTTGTCCGAGTCGGTACGAATTGTGATGGTTAGATATCAAAATAAATGTATTGGAGAGTGTATGCCAGTGAAAAACAGATTGGCCTGTGTAAGGTAAACATTACATCGTCGATTGAAATTCCAGAATTTTGAGTGAAGAATAAAAATACAGTAGGGCTTGCAGGGCTGGTACGATTACTGATAGGTACCCCACATGGAGAAACCACTCAGCCCAGCGTGTGTGGGATACATGAACGGCTGGGCCATTTGGGAATAAATGTCTGTGTCCGAGACGGCGAGCGAGTGAGCTTGCGGGACTTGTGCGTCAGACATTGTAGCATGGCCGACATCCCCGTAACGTCCATAACCCGTGGTGTAGCCGTAGTTTCCAACGGGCATGAAATGAGTTCCCGCAGATAGGTCGTACTGAGGAATGGATGACAACGGCGTACAATCGACAGGGTTGTTGTACCCGTTGAAAGTCCTGGGGAGGAATGCCACAGATTCGTCGTGGGCAGGGTAGCAGTTCATAGACGTAGGAGCGGACGTAGCGGTATATCCACTCGTAAGCTTGGCTTGCAGATCGTCATATCGAGAAAGGAAGTCATCGAATGTAGAATTGGTGACCCCGATGGGCGGTACCTCAAAGACGGGTTGGGCGGTAGGGTAAACGGCCTCGATGACCTGCCCCTTTCCTGAAGGTTGCAGGTGTTGGGTGGAGTTTGGTGCCTCCAACACTATCAACGGTCCAGTGGTAGATGGAGACGACCCAGGCTCTGTAGTTGGGACGGGGTCTGGGTAGCCAACCCCCCGGTCTTGCGAGATAGCACCCGTACAGACTAATACATTGCCGTTCTTCGATCCATCCTCTGCGCGGCAGGGGGGTATAGATGAGGATGAGGAAGATGCCTTGTAAGAGCTTCCAGGGCCGGAGGCGTCATTCAAATTCAACAATAGAGAAGTTGAACCACCGGAGCTGCCAGATGGACCCTCCGACGGTCTCGTATACGGAGCGACCCTCCGGCGTGTACGCGCTGTCTTGCCCACACGAACAGGACCAGTGGATTGAATTGCTGGTTTTGCTCGTGGATCATAACCATGAAGGTTCTCGCGGTGCCGCGTGAGTGCTGCAGGGTCGGCGCAATTGAAGTCGCATCCTTCCGTGGGGCAGATGTACGGGCGATGACGGGTACTATCAAACACGTCAGCGAGGCTTGCGACTCCCCAGGTACATTGCACGCACTGTACATTCTGGTGCGTGGTCAAGTTTGACATTTGAAGCGTCTTGTAATTGCAATTGAGATAAGGACAACGATACATCCTGCGGCATGGTCAGCGCCGCGTCGCAAGACATGTATGGACAATCCACGTACATCTCTTCCTTGTTCTCCGCGTGGGTTTTCATGTGTCGCGGAAGATCAGCCTTCCGTCCGATCCTCTTACCACAAACATCGCAGATCGCAGGAGTCTGGGTAGGGAACATCAGTGACATGAACGCGTCGCGTGTGCAGAATGTGGATGCTGAGGGTAATCGTGAAAATAAAGCGTAGCAGGGAAGAGGGAAAAGTAGCGCGTACAATGGGTGGGAGAAAGAGGGTGTGGACAATCATCCTCACACACGAGGCCAATTTATGCCATCTGCGCGCCAGTCCACACTTGATTGCGTCGGGACACTTTTGTACAGCCACGGGAGAATTACCCAGTTAGTATGTGTGGGGCCAAGCAATCAGGGGGTAAACTTCTCAATTAGTGAGGACAATGGGATTTGCTTGATTGCGTCGGGACATGTTTTCTAAAATTACCCTATTTGGTGACTAGCCGGGTGGCTCAGCCTCAAAGTGCGCCGTTCGCTTTCGTTTAAGCGGAGGAATGATCCCATGGATATTAGGATCGATTTTCTGACGAGTGACGGGGAAGAAAGTTAGTTGATCGTCCTATATCTTCTTCAAAGCGGCTGCCCCCTTTCTGTGCTTACGTCAGCAACCAAAGAGTAACCCCTGATTTTATTGCCACCGTGAGGCTAATGTCCACGTTCTTGGGGGGGGAGTCGAAGAAGACATAACTTTGTTACTTCGATGAATTTAACTCGTTATTCTGAATCTCTTACATGCGAAATCCAAGTCAGCAGTGATCATTTTTGCAACAACTTAACTACGTGACACCGAGCCTGAAGGTGCATATTTTCATCACGAATTACGATCCAGGAGCACCACGGAACTGATCTGTAAATGTCCCTAGCATTTCTGTAGGGGTCATGTTCCATCTCACCACACTGCCCGCTAGAAAACCTGTCACGAGTGGTAGCAGTTTTTTCAGTCTAGCTGGGGATCGACAAGGGCGACAACACGTCAACTCACCAACCCCAATTCCAGCCATCATCGTCTTTCCGAAGAAGCTTCCTGGTGCTTGCGGGCGAGCCATGCGCAGCGCGTACAGACCCGTTAAGCCAAGTGCACCAGTCCCAACAACTCTGCAGGAAATACAATCTTTGTACTCCCAGTGCCTCTGGTCTTCTGTGGGATTCCGAGATGAAATATCTGGGTCTGGGGAAGAAGTAGGTGGCGACAATGACTTTGACGCACGCGGTGGGCCAGACATAGGAATGAGTCTATTACCAAAACAAAGATCTGGTCCTCTATTCGTGAGATTCCTCTCGGAAAATTCCGTGTTCGAAAAGGCACCCAGTGTAGCCTCTACACAAAATAAAATAATCCTGTCATCTTAAATGAATGGTATGCAACCAAGTATCGAAATCCGCCACCGACTTCTCTACCAATGCCCGCACCGGCGACTTGCTATCGAGAAAGCTCGAGTTGCTAAACAAGCCGCCTCTCGCACACGCGTCTATGATCACACCACCCCATAGAAGGAGCCATGTCATCGTCCAAATCCACCCCACGACTCCACCCACTCTCTTTCCTGTCAGCCTGTAATATGCTCGTTCGGCAAGCATTCCGGAAGCCATCATCCCAAATCCGACGGGAAGCCTCCAGAATTCCGGCTTCCTACCCAGCGGAAGCAACAAGACGTAATGGTATACCCCCGATGTAAGGAAGGCACCGATGACCGTGCCCGTGCTGCCAAGAACGAGATAAAAGGGATAAGCACCCAAGAGGAACATGTGGCGAAACAGTTGATGCCATCTTCGGTTCCAAAACTCGTGGAGTGATGTAGCACACCACGGATTGTCAAATGCGGGAGGCCATTGAGCAGGATCTTGACGAAAGAGAAGAACGCCATAAACCGTCATCGAATTATAACCCATCTGTAAGATAGTGTAGATCTGCAAGGCGCCCACGATAGAGATGACGATCGATCGAAGGTATCGCGGAAAGAAGGGAAGTGTTTCGTCGAAAATGGAGTATGCTGCATCACCTCCAGTGAACATGTAGACCGCTCGGGAAAGGGCACCACATATCAACGCATATATAACTCCAGAGACGAGCGCATAGATTACAAATGCTATGCGGTTGCTTGGCCGTCCATCGCGAGGAACGTGCAGTCCACGGGACCAATTCCAACCATGACCACGGAGGTTTGTCGTGAGATCAAGCGCGTCCATAATAATCGATGGAGAGCTATTCGCAGTGCGGAGGTATCGTACGAGTGGTGCTTTTGCCGACATCCAGGAAAAGCCATTGACAACTATGATCAACATGGATATCTGAATGGAAAAAGATGCGTAAGCTATTCTGCGAGGGCGCCTAGATATTTTTTCAGCGAGGTGGGATAAAAGACACGTACCAGAAAGTCGACGTCGCGGTACTTTTCACGGAAGTCGCCGCATGACATGTCCACAGAAGCTATTGCGCGGAATGCGAGCGACGCGGTGACAATCCATAACGCAATTCGAGCAGTGCGAGTGTGGGGTGTGATAGCCAGTACCGCCGACAGGATGTAGCAAACCAGTGGAGGGAAGACATACGATGCGAACGTTGAGAAACTGACGGGGAGTTTTGTGGATGGAACTCCAAGAGCAACCCGCAGGGACGACACAGCGAAGGACATGGTTAGAGTTCTTCAATCGACCTCTTATAGGAAGTGAGCTATATATCCAGCCCAGGGCCGTGCGGGGCGGTGCGAAAGCTTCCTAGCCGATATCGTTGCAAAAAAATGCAAAACCGTGGGATTGCATGAGATTGACATCTCATCCGGTGTCGGGCGGTCCTTTATGTCAGAATTCAATTTATTTTTATTTTTGAAACAGGACTTCTTCGAAAGTGGACAGATCAAGATGTCCACAACTGACTTCCCAGCTTTCCTGTGAGAGGACAATGGGATAAAGTATGACAGTGAGATGCATATTAGGTTGTTCTATGGATTCTATCTCAAGCAGGTGAGTCCCATGGCATATGCTATTTGGTGAATCACTGTGTTCAACAGGTCGCAAGACATATTTTTACAGGACCACATATAGTGTATGGACTTAAGTGAAGTATATATCCTGTAATGCAAATCAGGTATCCATGGCATGGAAATGGATGAGGCAGTAATTGCTTACTTGGCTGTCTTAGTAAGTATCTTGCAGGCCCACTTTGGAATCACCACCTCACAAACATGCCGGTCAGAGGAGGATGGAAGTTTCAGCTACTGTGAATTCTACTACAATGTCATAAATATCATTGAAATGTGCAGGGACACTGACTGGAAGGAAGAATTGCTGAGGCCCTACAACATGTACTGTATCTGAAGCCAGTCACATCTACGTGAGATACTGATTGATTCCTGTTGCACCAAACACATTTTCATTGGAATATGGATGGTCCAGTGAGCCTGTCGTGACAGTATATGCATGCTACAGTGGGGAGGTGACTCACACATATGTGCTGGCCGAAACTATGCTACCACAGTACTTTAATTTCTGAGGGGTACGGTCAAGCTAGGCACTGCCACTTGGACAGCTCTGACCGCCGATTGCAAATCAAAGTAGGGAACTTGACTGCGGGCTATTAGCCCATTCAGACATCGACATTGTTCCTACAGTGTGACAAAACGCATTGACGATTGACTTTCTTACATGTTATGTAGCCAGGCATCGAAATTCCTGATCGCGTTCTCCAAGACCCTCCATATCGTCAATTCGCTGTCAACAGCGCTCGGGTAACCAAACATTCCAACTTTCAAGAACCCTTCTGCAATCACAAGGCCCCAAGTCAGAAGCCATGACATCGTCCAGATCCACCCGATTATGCCGCCTACTTTCTTGCCTGTCCATTTATAATATGCTCGTTCCGCGATTATTCCAGGTCCCATCATTCCGAACCCAACAACCATCCTCCAAGGTTCCAGCTGGCCACCAAACCCGATCATCATGAAGTGGTGGATAATGCCTGACGCAAGGAATCCACCAATAATTCCACCTACACGACCGAAAACAAGATAAAGCGGATATGCGCACACGATGAACGTGTGGCGGAAATTCTGGTGCCACCTGCGACTCCACAAGTCACTGAGAGACGTAGAAAGCCATGGACTGTCGAATGCGGGAGGCCACTGAGCAGGGTCTTGACCAAAGACGAGAATGCCAAGCACGGTCAGTGCGTTGTAACTCAACTGTACGCCGCTGTAAGTTACCCAGAGAGCCAAGATCGAGATGATGCCCGCTCGGACATATCGCACGAAAAAGGGAAGCGTTTCATCGAAAATGGAGGGCCCGTTGGGAGTGAGCCCAAAGTCCCGAGTGAATGCGTGAATTGCTCTGTGAAGGCCGCCACATATTAAGCCGTTCCAGACTGAAGAAAGGAGTGCATAGAATGCAAATGTTACACGATTATTAGGACGTGTATCGCGTGGAACGTGCAGTCCACGAGACCAGTCCCATCCGTGACCGCGAAGCGTTGTCACGAGATCAAGAGCATCCATAATAACCGATGGGGTACTATTTGCCGGACGGAGATGTCGTACAAGTGGTTTCTCCACCAGCGCCCAGGAAAGAGAATGGACGGAAAAGCATATTGCGAAGCGCTACAGGAAAAGTCACAAGTCGTATCACGACCCGAGCTGCCCGATACGTACTGCAAGCTCAACATTGAAGGCTTTTCGGTCGGGATGGTTTTGCGACAAGTCTACGGTAACTGCTGCGCGGAATGCTAGGAACGCGACGATGGGCCATAGTGCGATTCGAGCGACGCGCGTCTGAGGCGTGAGAGCCAATACCGCCGCTAGGATGTAAGAAGCCACCATAGGAATGATATACGACACAAATGTCGCAAAACTGATAGGAAGTTTTGTGGTTGGGACATCGAGAAGATCCAGTAGGGAAGACATGGGAAGAGAAGATATGATGGCGGTCTCCGACGAGATCGAGGTTAAGTAAAATGTCCGGCCGAAAACCTGAAACCCCGTCGGATACTGCATACAAATGAATACAACACCGCCTTTTGGTCATTTTAGTCGTGCAAGCAGAAATGAACGTGTCTGAAATGCGAAATTTGCTACCATCGAGCGTGAGCGCTTGAGCCAGCGCACGGGCTTTGTCTGCTCGTCGTCGGAATGTAATAGAAACACGTCCTAGAGTAATCACGCTGGTGGATATGCCACTACAGTATGAGGGAAAGGTAATTTAGAGTACTAATTGATCAGATAACTTTGATTTAGCAAATTTACAGGTCTAAGTACTATTTTGTTTCACTCTGAGGTTATGGCTGGGGATAGTGCGGAATGGCTCCAATTTCGGTTGCAAAGTCGCCTCAGAATGTCCGACCACGATCACTTCTCACTCGGAACATCCCTCATTCAGAAAACAATGGAATGCCCCTACGGTGCTAGGTAGGGATGGTAAGAGCTTTCGTAAGCTCAAAATTATCTGCATGTCTTGCTAACTCGGACGAGTACTCGGTGAGTCGTGCACTTTTCGATATTGCCAAATCGTTGAAACATGATGGTAATTCTTGTTGCGCTCGTGTACGCGGAGTGTAGCAGTCTTAGGGTTGACGGGAACTATGCACCGCAGCGGGTGTTTCATGTCCTTTCAATGCTACTCCTTGCTGCGGTCACTCTATTAACCAGGCATCTCAAACGCACTCTAGTTTATTTGCGCATATGGCTGATACTTTCCATTACATCGTGACCTGCCTTCACATTCAGATGTGTTGACCATTCAAGATGGAAGTTTTCGGATCCCTCCCGACATTCTTAGTCCTGCTCTCGCCGCAAAAGCTGGTCGGAGCCTTGGGTCGCTACTGCCAGCAGTCCGATGACTGACGTCCCTGCTCTTCCTGGTCTCTTAATCTTCATGTGAGTGCCATATCCAACCTACAATCTCTTAACTAACGTGATGCAGAACCTATTATTTACACTTTTACACCATTTCTTTTTGCGTTTCTCTCGTGTTTACTCTCACGGATTAAAAATGAAAACCATAAACACGGATGGATGTCATGCTTACAATTTCAGTGACTGGTGGACTGATACTATCTTGCCCAACTTGTTGTAGGTGCAAGTTGTATTGGAGTCTGGCGGCAACCCCTTGTCTACTTATCGCAATGTATGCATTGTGGATGATGTGAGCTATTTTCTCTTTGACTCAGCGACCGATTTTCGATGGCGGGTTTTAATCTGTCTGTGCAAGCCAAGGGAGTTGGATGAGGAAGTATATTTTTTTCCGAATGTTATGCTGAAATCATCACAACAGGCTTAGAATTCTATTTCTCAATCTCTGATACTATTTTTTTTCATGTTTACCTTGTCATGCTTGAAATCATGGTCAGCACGTACGCGCCATGGCGCGTGTATCTGTAAAGGAGCAGGAGCACTGTGAGTGCTATGGTTATTTTTGTGCAAGGTTCTCTGATGCGCTCGGTTTGTAAATTCGTGGCACATGCATCAAGGTGAGCAGAAAACGGTCGCATTACACTCTCCCATGTCCTCCGTCTCAAACTGAAATGTGGGGTTTTGCATAGTAATATACCAATATCTATTCTCATTGGGTTTCTCGCGGGAAATGTGGTGAGATGAAACATGTCCCTACAGAAATGTTAGGAAAACTCACGGACCAGGGTCCAGGATGACCTGCTTCTCGGATTCGGGTTTGTTGCGAATATGGTCACTCCTATTACTTGAATTCTGTTTGTGAGTGCTTCAAAAATTCAAAACTATCACAAGGTACGTTGGTTCCCTGTAATTGCAATCTAAAGCTGGGTTCCAGTACAGGGGTTATTTTCTCTTTGTGGTTGCTGACGTAAACACCAAAAGGGGCATCATTGTCAAGAACGACGAAGGACCTTGTCTACCTCACCCATTCGCCTGCATGTCGATCCTGATCTTCATTAAAGCATTCCCCCATCTGAACCAAAACGAACTGCGCATTATGGTGCTGAGCCACTCGTCCAGTTACCAAACAGGGTAATTCTGGAAAACATGTTGAGACGCAATCAAGCAACCGCCATTGTGCTCACTAGCCGAGTGGCTCAAACCCCTATGCTTGGGCCTTTCGACTTGATTGCTCCCTAACAGGGTAATTCTCTTGTGGCTGTGGAAAGTGTCGAAACGCAATCAACTTTCAAAGGGTCAAGATGTGGACTTCCCCCAACGTTATAAATGGGCCTCATGGTAAGAATGGGGTGGTACATTCAAAGCACCTCTTTTCCGGTCATTGAAAGCGCTCCCCTTCCCCTCCCACGCGTTTTCTCCTCCCAATCAACTCACATCCGCTACATCCGCTGTCATGGCCACACGTCGCGTCTCTGTGTGTCCACAGATCACTGCATTGCATGCGCATCACTGACTCTCTCAACATAGACTCCCGTGTCCTGTGAGATATGTGGCAAAATGATCGGGCGAAAGGCCGATCTCCCTCGACACATGAAGTTACACGCGACCAACAAGGATGACTTGTGCGTATCCACATGCATTCCGAGGCGCGATGCTGACCGCGTGTGCAGGATGTTCTCTTGCACCTACCCCGGTTGTCGATATAAGACCCTTCAACGTTCGAATCTGGCCACACATTTGAACAAGCAGTGCGTGCCACTGTCCTCATAGTCCCACAGCTCTCGCTGACACGTTCAACAGTACTCGTCTGCGCCCGCACACGTGTCCCACAGAAGGATGCAACTTCAGTTCCGCTGACCCCGCATCACTCACACGGCACCGTAAAGAGATTCATGGCTACCTGCCACGAGGAAAATCAGCAAGCCAATTCACTGTTCGTCAGAGAAGGACCACGCGACAAGGCCAGAGGTTCTCGCCATACCCGAACATGTCGAATGGCTTTCCAGGCGGTTCGAGCGACTCGACATCCCCCCTGGAACCTTCGTTGGATGCTTATTACACCCCTCGTACTGAGTTTCTTCAAATGCCTGATCTCAATCCCGAGTCTGCTCCCCCCGCGGACTGCTGCGCACAGAATGGCTTGAAAAATAGCGTTCCAGGATGTCATACGGACGTTAATACGCGACACTGGAATATCGACAATCCTCCCTCCATCCCTAAAACCGAAGAGGGACAGTCCCCGCTCGCCTTCGGGCTGATGGCGCAGGGAACAACGCTGATGAACCAATCGTCAATGCCTACGGCCGAAGTCGGCAACTTTCTCGCCATTTACCCGCCTGCCCGACCTGTCTCAGAGGCGACCTCCGGTCACTCAGTGTTCGATGGACTCGCCAATTTTAATAAGCTGCTGCCTGACACATCTAACTACCTCTCCGACCCCTTTATCGCGTATCCATATCTCGCCCAAGTCGGATCTGACGCATCCATCCCATCGGCTGTGGACGCTTTCGACTACACGATTGACAAGACCAATCTGACATCCATTCCCTCATACACTAATGCCTACACCCACGCCCTCGACGACGTGCCTGCGCCCTCCGTTCCATCCTATATCGGATATGAACCTGTCGCGGCCCCTTCATCGCAAAGTGATGTGTACAACACCGTCGCCGACGCGGGTTACGAATCTTATGTCCCAGGCGGAATGTCGCTGGACGAGTGGTTCTTGAAAACTTATCCATTCCCTGCCCTGGAGATGGGTACCTATCCTCAGGTTATCGACGAAACCTACCCGTCTACGGGCTCGGAGATCTTCTGACGCAAGGGTTTTACGCATCCTGGTTCCCGATCCGTCCTTCATCGATCTATGTTTCGTTCTCTTGGTCTAGAACTCTAACTAAAGCATTGTACATTATCTGCATTAGGACACTCGCTTATCATTGGATCACATCACTTCAGCATTATATTATTCGTTATCTATTCACTACCATTTTGCCAAAGCAATCCAATTTTTTCATTCCGCTCGTCCCTATCACACCTGTCAGCAGGAGAACTGTCTTGAGGACCCCGATCTATAAACCTCATTCGGAGAGATACTTGGTAAAAACTTGACCTCCGGCCATTGCTCCGTCAACCCCTTATGAACGTTCTGGATTAGTTGATTGCACGCATGGTCTCATAAGACACCAAAGTGAATCAGAGCATACGAGACAGTAGCCAGAGAGCAATGCTGAGAAGCAATTCAAAAAGCAGAAGGCGGGCCCAAGGGCGTAAAATAAAGCACCAAGATGTATATAAACACGATCGAGTTCTCTCTTCTATCCCTGCGTACTTCGTCCGCATACCGAAAACGCCAGCATCATTCATGCTGGGCGTCTCGCATCGCCAGATTCTGTAATCAAAAAGAGATGCTCCGTCGCCATCAATCAAGCAGCCACTTGCAAGAGCGCCTGTCTGCTGCTTGTCGCAAGCAAATCCATACGTCGCGCGCGGGGACGTTGTACGCTTGTGTGAACATCTCTACTGTTAGATCTAAATCTCTTGCATGCCCCAGAGTTGCTTGTACCGATTGTAAAGGTGCATTGCAAGGTTGTGCAAAGACATTGACCAAAGAGAGTTCCCCGGCGAGCAAAGCGAAAGTGCATCTCGAGTGAGACTAATGACATCGTCGAGATCCTCTATACACTTGAGCCGCTCGTGGCGAATGTGGAGATATGCTGCAAGGTCGCTCAAGGATAGTAACCGATCCAGGTGCCCTGGTGAGCAAAGCAGGAGTGTATCTTGGGCGAGGGCAATGGCCTTGTTGAGATCCTCTATGCTCCCCAGGCGCTTGTACCGAGTGTGGAGACACAAGGCAAAGTTTTTTACAGACATTGACCGAAGAGGGTGCACTGGTCGGCAAAGTGAGAATGAAAATACTGGCCTTGTTGAGGTCTTCAACCGGCCCAAGTTGCTCATAGCGGGTGTGGAGATGACCTGCAAAGTTAATTGAAGACAACGGCCGATCTGGGTAGCCTGTGGGCGAAGCGAAAGTGCGTCTGCGGTAAGAACGATGGCCTCGTTGAGATCTTCTATAGGCCCGAGTTGTTCGCGGCGAGTGTGGAGAAGATTTGCAAGATTTTGCAGGGACGATTCCCGACTTGGATGCACTGTTGAGCAAAGCGAGAATGCGTCTTGGCCGAGAGTAGTGGCCTTTTCGAGGTCTTCTACACCCCCAAGTTTGTACCGAGCGTAGAGACACAACGCAAAGTTATACAAGATATTGCACGAAGATGGTGTCCTGGGCACAGCAGGGGTGTATCTTGTGCAAGAGCGATGGACTTATTGAGATCCTCCGAACCCCCGAGCCGCTGGTAGCGAGTGTGGAGATCGTTTGCAAGGTTGTGTAAACATGCTGCCCGGTCCGGATGTCCTGGTGGGCAAAGCGAAAGTGCGTCTTTTCTGAGGACGATCTTGTTGAGGTATTCAATCCCACCAAGCTGCCGGTAGCGGGTTTGGAGGTATGTCGCGAGGTTGTTCAAAGATGTTAAATGACCCGGGCAGAGTGCCAATGCAAGCTCAATGGCTGCCGTGATGTCGTCGACTCCGGAGCGCTGGTTGAACCGAGTGTAAAGATGAATTGCATGGAGTGTCAAAACTCTAGATCGCTCCGGGTGACTTGGAGGGTAAAGACGTAGCGCCTCGCGATCGAGTTCGACGGCCCCGTCAACATTGTCACCCTCTCTCCCCTGTTCAGTCTAGCCACGATGGAATGCGCCCTCGACAGTAATTGTTCAACTAGACAGACAGGTCACTCCGCAGTTCTATATGCCAAGGGACAGAATCGAGTACCGTTGGAACCATGGCTGACTGGACATCATGGTGTAAAAAGAACGTGGGATGCTACGCGATGTATTTCTGTGAGCTCATGACGACGGAGGGCTGTGCATGCTGTGAGGCCATGAGGTCTTGATGAACCAGAATATCACGGAAGTCATGCGGCCTGATTCAATGATGATTTCAAATCGACATTCTTGAACTCTACTAACAGAGAACACATAATCAGGGGGGACATTCATAGAAATGATTGTTTCAACGTGCACGAAAACCAGTGATTCTTGCTACTGCCAATGTCGTTGCGATACCCAACGCGAAAGCTACAAAAAGTCTATTGTCAAAGACCTTTCCCACGGATGAAGCAGGTGCTGCAACGTGACCGGTCTGTGTTTGTAACCGTGGTGCATCTTGACTGTACGAATTCTCGACAGCAAGGTCTGAATCATGAGCTTGTTGCAGGCCAGGAAGACCATCGAGACTATTAGTATTCTCGGCGGTCCACCACGCCTTGATACCATTCGGTGCCTTTTCGGTGGGCGCCACTTGTGCCTCGGCTGTCTCTAGGTTATTGCACCACCGTTCGAGTTGCGAGCGCTGGCTAATGAACTTGTATCGCGGAATCCCGAAGCCACAGGACTGACAAGGATTGTCCCATCAATACAACGCCTGCGTGCACGTGTGGGGAATGTATGCTCACTGTAGCAACCTTGTGTACGTCGATGACGATTGCCGCGCGAGAACCAGCCTTGCGGCGACCCTGAGGTATGAGTACGTCGTATCCTGGCGTACCAAACTCGTGCACGCTACCTGCGATGCGCCAGAGTCAGCCTGGTGTGATCACTGTGCTGCAGCACGTTACCTGTGCCCCACATTCTCAAGATCCGCGGAGCGCCCTCAAAGGCGTGGAACATGATGGTGATCCTGCCATTTCCAGGCTCACGTATGTGTGCAATGGTCTCTACGCCTACAGGCCGACGTCAATAGGGAGGAGAAGTGTTGAGACATAGGAACTGACCACTACCAGTCATGTCTTCGTACCAAACGTGGTTCTTATCGAGAATATGAAAACTTTCGATACATCCCTTGGGCGAGAGGTTGACGTGCCCGTTGAGTGCGGCGGTGGCGATCCAAAACATTTTTTGCTTTGCGATCCATTCTAAATGTTTCTCAGGGATCTCGTCATAGAAAACGGCCATCGTAGCGGAAGTGAACAAAAACTTGTCATCACACTGCCACGAAACACAAGATGACCATCGCCGTCTCGTTGCGCGTTCTCGTTCACCAAATAGATCATATATTGGCACCCGCAGGTCCACTCGACAATGCGTCGATACCTCGTGTGCCCGTTATTCGTATATATGGCGCTTCGTCAACCGGCAAGAAGGCGTGTGTCCATGTCCACCAAGTCTATCCCTATTTCTATGTCGCTTATCCCGGAAATATGACTCCGGATTACGGTGAGCCTCTTTCTCTGTTGGAAACAGCCGCTTCAATCGCTCGTTAGTCAACCAGTACATCGCTCGACTATCTGCATCCCTCAACCACGCCACTGCGCTCTCCATGAAGCGCAACCCTGCCTCCCCAAGTTCTCAGTTCGTCCGTGCCATCATTCTCGTCAAAGGCGTCCACTTTTACGGGTTTCACTCCTCCCACTCCCCGTTTCTCAAGATTCTCCTCGTAGATCCCGCCATTGTCAACCGGGCCGTGACTATATTGCAGTCCGGCACGGTCATGCATACAAAATTTCGTGTTTACGAGAGTCACCTGAGCTACCATCTCCAGTTCATGTGTGACTTTGGTTTATACGGCTGTGGTTGGATCAACCTCGGTCGGGTCTGGAAACGTGGTGTTGAGGAGGGTGATCGGGACTCGGGTTCATCCAACACGTTCGAGCCATCCCCCTACTTTCGACAGTCGCGCATGCCTCTTGAGGTCGATGTGGCCGCGCATCAAATACTCAATCGGCATCAACTTTCTGCGCGTGATGTTCATCGCAAATTAACCATTCCAGCGCCGCCAATGCCATTGGACCCACTTGTCTTGAGTGTCCGTGAACTTTGGGAAGACGAACGTCGCCGCAGGGTCACCAGAGGTTTGTCTCCGACACCCAAGGCACCGATAGACTTGAGTAAGTCATCAAGGGGGAAGGGGGGCGATTGGGCCGCCGAAGCGCGATGGTGGGAGGAACTCCACGCCAAAATTCAAAAGGAAAGAGGGGAAAAACATACGACGATTGAAGACGAGGCACGTTGGGAGAAGTGGGTCATGACAACGTTCGAAAGTGTAGAGGCACTTTGGGAGCGAGAGTGGCGAACCTGGAAGCCTGGACAGTCTGCATCCGACGCCTCTGATGCTGTTCCTTCACGAACTGAAACCGAAGAGGCGGCAAATCCTTTTGTGTTGGCAAGCCGGGGTGAGTCGTCCATGGATGGTAGTGCTGCGAGGCATGTCGCTGCTGACGTCGACGAGAAGATCTTACCAAGCCAGGATATCGACCAGACGGCAGAGGAAGATTGGCCAAAATTGGCGGACAATGGGAAAAATGACATCGTGGAAGAGATGGAAGTGCATCCAGAAGACAATCCAGGGCCAGAGCACCAATCGACTGTGGAACGCGGAGACGTGCGGGGAAAGGCTGGGTGAGTCTTCACACCAACGTTCGCTACCGCCACCTAATTAAGCAAACCTAGTACATCTGATGTGGCTCAAGTAAAGGAGACATCGACGACAAAGAATCCGTTTACAATCGCCTGGAATCAGCTGATAGAGGCAAGGTATCGCTGCCTTTTATCCGTGAAATGCCATTTTGACTTGATGCCATAGACAGAAACGAGCACGCAGTCACTCTGTGGATATTGATACAGTAACGCCAGTCAAGTTGAGTTGGTTCACATTCCTCTATTCTAATTTTAATATTTGACCAGGGTACAACGCCATCCGGGCCAACAAACGCCGTTTAGTCGTGATATATTTGCGACGCCCAAGTAAGAGTCATGTCCTTTAATCAACCATGGTTTTGACACGCCATTACCACTCGAACCCCGTTGGCTAGCTTGCCTAAAAATAATATTATTTCCACTATTGTTCCGGCTTCCACTCCTGTTCGTCGTCACGCGTGAGTCAACGCTTTACAACAAACCGGCCTTTTAATAGCAACATTTTGTTATCAAGTCCAGACATGCCACTGACTGACACTGTCGCGAACACACCGGGTGTTATCCACGAAGAAGCAGATTTTCTACCGTAGGAGTTGATATACTCAAGTGGGCTATTCGCTCATCTGATCGTTAGCACGTTCGAGCAAGAGTCGATTGAAGGTGTCCTACAACTCAGCTCTCCTTCAGATCCATTATCCATTCCAAGAGCGTCGTATAACTCTCATTCTGGACCTCAATCTTCAACGCGACTGTCTCAAGGACGAATCTTTGTATACGCTCCACCACCACCGTCTACATCGGAGTTGCTGGGCACGTTCGAGCAATTAGGTCTGCCAAGGCGAATATATCGCAATCCTTTCTATTCTAAGAAAACCGACGTCCCTGATGCCCCGAGAGAGTATGCTGGCCTTGTTTATCGCCTCAAATGCGATGGGCTCGACTCCCTTGAGGAATGGGAAGCGAAAGAGAACCACATCCGTTCTTCGCGCCAAATCAAACGACTCTCTGCGCCATGTGGCGGATGGGAATATGCCAGCGTTCCTCCGAGTGTCAGAGTGGTCAAAAAGTGGCTAGAAGAAAACCCACTAAAGCCAACTCGGCCTGTGGTAGATAACTCACAGGTAGTGTGCCCTTCTTATGATTCTACCATGATCAGGCTCATCTATTCGGAAAGATTTCAGGGCCGACTCCGGTAAATAGCCTTGGGTGGGAGTCCTTACCGGCGGAACGCTCTGAGCTAAATACACGCGAAGGTCAACACATGACCCTGTTCTCGATGGAACTGTTTGGTACGCTTTGTCTTGTCACCTTGTCCAGCTTATTTCGAACTTCCGTAGCACCTTCTAGAGGTAGTCGCATGCCCAACGCGAACCAGGACGAGATTGTCGCCATCTTTTACGCCCTAAGAGACGACAGCATGCATTCTGAGCTACTCGATCAAGGCATCCTCGTAGTTCAAAGTCCACAACTAGATCCCCATCGTTTACGCGATTACCCTCTCGAAGTACTTTCGGATGAACTTGAGCTGATTAATCGGGTTATCGATCTCATCGTAGATTTGGATCCAGACATCCTTGTGGGTTGGGAAGTTCAAGCGGCGTCATGGGGGTACCTTAGCTCCCGTGGATCTAAATACGGTAGGGTGCCCGCCGACTCAGGATACCCCGCTGACGCTTGCAGGACTCGACGTTGCTGAACTGATCGCACGAGCGCCAACTACGTTGACAAGAAGTGGAAACGACCAATGGGGTATCCGAACGACTACTACCTTCACGGTTACTGGTCGACATGTATTCAACGTTTGGAGGATCATGCGTAGCGAGCAGACATTGAGCAGTTATTCGTTTGAGAATGTGGTATCTCACTTGTTACGCAGAAGGTCAAAGTTTGTTGGTGCCAATGGAATTGTTACTGACCATCTGCGTCAAGGTTTCCCCGTTATACGCCGTCGACGTTGACGACATGGTATAACAGCAAGAGTCCCGCGCACACGGCTCGCGTCCTTCGGTATTTCCATGAACGCACCACAACGACACTCGACATTCTTGAGGAAGCAGAGACGGCAACAAAAACTGCGTAATTCTTGGTTGCCGTAGATGCACTGACGATAGACAACTGATGAATTGATCACAGCGAATTCGCGCGTGTTTTTGGTGTCGATTTTTACTCTGTTATCAGCCGTGGCTCCCAGTTCAAAGTGGAGTCTTTCATGTTTCGCATCGCAAAGCCAGAGAACTTCGTCCTTCTGTCACCAAGCAAAGCAGATGTATGCATGTTCCTCTAGAATCTTCTGTTCCGGAAGACTTACAAACACAAATGTCAGGTCGGCAAACAAAACGCTGCTGAATGTATGCCGCTCATCATGGAACCTCTCTCTGCGTTTTATAACGGACCTCTGCTCGTACTGGACTTTCAATCTCTCTACCCGTCGATCATGATCGCGTATAATTACTGTTACTCGACCTGTTTGGGCCGTGTCGCCGAGTTTCAAGGCCGAAACAAGTTTGGTGTGACGGATCTCGATCTTGCTCCTGGACTTCTGGAGAGGCTGCAAGAATACATCACGAGTTCGTCGTTTCATCGAATACGCTCGTAGAGGTTTTTCATCTCCGTCCTAGTCGCCCCGAATGGTATCATGTACGTCAAGCCTATCGTACGACAGGGACTCTTGGGCCGGATGTTGACCGAGCTGCTGGACACCCGGGTGATGGTGAAAGAAGCCATGAAGGGCGCGAAAAGCGATAAAGTGTGCCATGTATCTTTCCAGCACCTCTAGTTCCTGACTTGACATATACAGGCGCTAAGCCGGATATTGGACGCGCGACAGCTCGGACTGAAATATATCGCCAATGTTACGTACGGATATACCGGCGCGACGTATTCGGGGCGAATGCCCGCGGTGGAGATTGCAGACAGTATCGTGCAGAGCAGCCGGGAGACGCTCGAAAAGGTGTGTGGTGGAGCACAGCGCACTCCTGCTCACGTGGGTTTTCCATCCTATTATACAGGCAATCGCGGTCATCGACAGTACGGACAGGTGGGGCGCGCGGGTCGTGTACGGGGACACAGATTCTGTATTCGTCTATCTCAAGGGAAAGACGAAGGAGCAAGCATTTCGGATCGGATATGACATTGCGGACACGATCACGGCCATGAACCCGCCGCCCATCAAGCTCAAGTTTGAAAAGGTGGGCGATGATGTCGTGAACAGCATGTATCCGCTCAAGAATTTGCCAAGGTATACTTGCCTTGCGTGCTCATGGCCAAGAAGAGATACGTCGGGTTCAAGTATGAGACGCCAGACCAGACTGAGCCTACGTTTGATGCCAAGGGCATTGAAACCATCCGCCGGGATGGCGTACCAGCCCAGGCGAAAATGACCGAGACGTGCTTAAAGTGGGTCACACCTCCATTGTGCATT
Source organism: Xerocomus amazonicus (assembly GCA_038089295.1). Lineage (NCBI taxonomy): Eukaryota > Fungi > Basidiomycota > Agaricomycetes > Boletales > Boletaceae > Xerocomus > Xerocomus amazonicus. The sequence goes on from JBBPKO010000258.1 coordinate 29,054, forward strand.
CTCTTGAGGGCTAATGGACGATCGCTACAGGATACTGTTCCGTACGCAAGACTTGAGCGAGGTCAAGAGCTACTGTTACAAGACGTGGTCGAAGATCTTGCGCAACAGAATTTCCTTGCAGGATTTCATCTTTGCAAAAGAGGTTAGGATGGGGACCTACAGGTGAGAAGAAACTCGGCATCGTTGCCTTTGTTGGGTGAGACATTTGCGCGTTAGCGACAAGGTGCCACCCCCCCCTGGTGTTGCGGTGGCTGCGCGGAGGATGCTGCAGGATGAGAATGACGAGACTCAATATGGGGACCGTGTGCCGTACGTGATCACACGTGGTGACCCACATACGCGGCTTGTGGAAAGAGCCATCACCCCAGAAGAGTTTCTAGCAAACAGGTACTGCTTCTGTTTGCTCAAATTACGGTGACCCGACCCTGACGCAGACCGATCGTCTAGGCAACTACGGATCGATGCGTCCTACTACATCACAAAAGTGCTGATACCTCCGTTGGAGCGTATTTTTAACCTTGTCGGTGCGGACGTCCGCGCGTGGTACGACGAAATGCCAAAAACGATCGCCGTAGACGAACGAGATCTGCTCTCGCTCTCTCCCCGGAAGCGCGCATCTGTGCACACCAACAGGTTCAAGATTGACGAACACTTTCAGAGTGCTCGATGTCTGACTTGTGGAGGTGCGGCACCCGATGGTGCGTCTTCTGCCTGCGTCCGCCTCTTGCTCTCCGCGACCGGAAGTGTGCATGCTGATTTTGCCGCAGGTATTTGCGAGGGTTGTCGCACCCACCTGCAAGTCACGATGCCGAATCTCTTGTTCCGTTTGCACAAGGGCGAATCGAGATTGCTTGATACTCAGCGTATATGCGCATCGTGCACGTCTGTCGCACCGAGTGAGCCGAATGCGTGTATGAACATTGACTGCCCGTGGCTCTACGAACGCATCAAGGCGGAACAAAAGTGTGATCATCTGGAAGGGCTGCGAACGTTGATTGAAGACCTGGACCAGAACGAGGTTGCAATGGCCGGACGGTGACCTCGATATTGGACGGCGTCAAAGGTTTCATGAGGGAAAAGGGTCGGACGTACGTGGTACTTTGAGTGTATTTTGTAGCCGTACAACCGTTTCGATAGCAAAGCCTGTCTAAGTAAACTTCTTTCGACTTTCGTGACTACGTCATCAAATGGTGCGAGAAGTACCCGGTTGAGAGGACATGGAGGTTTGGAAAGAAGGTGGGACGCGGTGAAGGAGCTTGGCTGGGTCTGCCACGTATGAAGCCTCGAGGCAGGAAGTACGGCTTAATTCCGAACCATCAGTCAGACCGTTTTTCGAGGAGCAACTGCAGTCAAACGAGGACTGTTATACTATGGTACAAATGGAGGTGAACTGACACGAAGGATTAGAACTAGAAAATGGCGCGTGACCTGTCGATCGGCCGGTGCTTTTTGAGGTGACACAGCCTGTCATAAAACTTACCAGACATCATAGTGAGTGAGTGGCTTCGAGCGGGCGAATGCTTTGACATCACAGAGTACCGCTACCCTGACCCTGCAGAAGCATTCTAGATGCTGATTCCACCACTGAATAAGGAAATGAAAGAAATGATTTGGTTCAACATGGGTACATCATGATATAGATGTAAAACGTGTTAGCAACATGGCTCAGGCGCTGTGCAGCCAGTCATCGAATTTCTTCGTCAGGTTCTCTAACCACACCCACATCTTCAATTCGCTCTCAATAGGGCTCGGTTGCTGAAACATGCCGGCCTTTGAAAATCCTTCAACAATCAAAAGACCCCACGCGAGAAGCCATGACATCGTCCAGATCCACCCGACTATGCCACCCACCTTCCTTCCCGTCCATTTGTAATACGTTCGTTCCAAAACTATCCCAAACGACATCATCCCAAACCCAACCATCATCCTCCACAGCTCCAATGGGCCACCAAACCCGGTCATCATGAGGTAGTTGACAACCCCTGACACAAGGAATGCACCGATGATTCCGCCCACGCGACCGAACAGAAGGCGAAGCGGATGTGCACACACGATGAATGTGTGTCGGTAATTCTGGTGCCATCTTCGACTCCACAAGTCACTTTGGGATGTCGACAACCATGGACGGTCGAACGCAGGGGGCCATTGAGCAGTGTCTTGGCCAAACACGAGGATACCGAGTACGGTTAGGGCATTGTAGCTCGACTGCATGGCAGTGTAGACCGTCGACACTGCCAAGAGCGAGATGATGCTCGCTCGGACGTACCGCACGAAGGGTGGAAGCGTTTCGTCGAAAATGGAGGGCCCGTCGGGAGTGAGACCAGCATCTCGGGTGAACGCGTGGATCACTCGGTGAAAGCCACCGCATATCAAGCCATTCCAGACTGAAGAAAGGAGCGCATAGAACGCGAACGCAACGCGATTAGTGGGACGTGTGTCGTACGGAACGTGCAGCCCACGAGACCAATCCCATTCGTGACCGCGAAAAGTCGTCACAAGATCAAGGGTATCCGTGATAATTGATGGGGTACTATTTGCAGGACGGAGGTGTCGCACAAGTGGCTTCTTCGCCGATGCCCACGAAAGGGAGTGGACACAAATACACACAGCGCAGCGCTAAGAAAGAAAAACGTCCATAAGCCGGCTTGCGAGGAAAGTGAGTTCATGCCAAATAATACGCACCATAAGCTGAATGTTGAGGACGCCAAGTTCGGACCGGCCATGCGACAAATCTACAGAGACAGCTGCACGGAATGCTAAGAATGCGACGACGGGCCATAATGCGATTCGGTAAAAGCGCGTCCGATGTGTTAGAGCCAATACTGCTGCCAGAACATAGGAAGCCGCCAAAGGGATGATATATGACACAAATGTCGCGAAAGTGATGGGAGCTTTAGTACTCGGAATATCGAGAACATGAAATAGGGGCGACAAGGCAAAGGACATGGCACGTCAGACGAGACCGGGGAATACCTCGAGCACGACGTCGCTTCCAGCCCGGATGCCAATAATTAAGAAAGCGTACAAAACTCGTCACCCACCGTTCCGACAGACGGAGACAAATGAAGAAGAAAAACAGATTCACAGGGTCACGTGGCCGGACGAAAACTATTCATTGCACACGGC
>JBBPKO010000259.1:0-26362 GCA_038089295.1 Xerocomus amazonicus
CCACCTCCACCACCTCCTCCAGCACGACTTCAGAATAGCACACCACCTCTGGCACCCCCACCCCCTCCACCTATCCCGTCCTCCGGCTCTAGTGATTCTCCATCACCTCCGCCTCAACGTGACTCCCCGCCACCACCACCACCACCACCACCACCACTCCCCGGAGCGACTGCGTCTATGCCACCCTCACAGCCCGGGCGTGCTGACTTGTTGGCGTCCATCCGTGGGCAGAGCGTGGCCAACTTGCGTAAAACACCGGCACCATCCGCGAATTTGCCACCTGCGCCTGCACATACAGCAGAAGAAACGGTCAATAGCAATAGCACTGGGGGCGGAGGGGACTTGACTGCTGCACTTGCCGCGGCGTTGATGCAGCGAAACAAGAAGCTTGGTGACAGTGATGATGATGATGATGATGATGACGAGTGGTAGATATAACTTATGGATCTCACACACTTCCTATAATCAGAATGTTGTTCATTAGACCCTGTGGCCTGGTCAGAACGTGGATCGCCTCATGTCTACAGCACTTTGGTTAGTGAAAGCCACCCTGGGTATGGGGCTGAGGTAAGTCACCTGACGTGGCTGTGCTGATTGTGGAGATCAAATAGCAGGCCTCTTGGATGGACAGCGAGACTCAACCACATCCCACTCAACATGGCCGACCAGCTGGTGCGTCCTTTTACTCCCACCCCCAACGCGATCACTGGCTGATCTATGCTTCATCCAGTCTGAAGGTGCGTTTCAACGTCGTTTGGAAACAGACTCACCGACCCTGGACATGTAGAGCAAATATCAGGTGGGATATACCCAGTGTACTGACATGACTCGCAACTGATGCACTATCTACAGAATTCAAGGAAGCCTTCTCTCTCTTCGACAAAGGTCGTATCTTACTTCCGCACCCGCTTTCCATCAGTAGAACTGATGTAGCCTTATCGCCGCAGACGGTGATGGGACCATCACCACCAAAGAGCTCGGCACGGTGATGCGCTCACTAGGACAGAATCCGACAGAAGCTGAACTCCAAGACATGATCAACGAAGTTGATGCGGACGGAAACGGCACGATCGATTTCCCCGAGTTTTTGACCATGATGGCGCGCAAGATGCGCGACACGGACAGCGAAGAAGAGATCAGGGAAGCCTTCAAGGTGTTTGACAAAGACGGCAATGGTTTCATTAGTGCGGCGGAATTGCGGCACGTGATGACGAACTTGGGTGAGGACGTTTCTCGATTTAATGTCCGTGTGTGTGATGCTGAATGCGACTGGCAGGGGAGAAATTGACCGAGACAGAGGTGGAGGAAATGATTCGTGAGGCGGACGTCGACGGCGATGGCCAGATCAACTACGAGGGTCAGTTTTGCATCTGTTTTGGTTGCTGTACGCTAATTTCTGCTCTCCTTGGACCTAGAATTCGTCAAGGTGAGGAACACACAATGTTCTATGTTTCCCTGATCGTATGGCTCAGCTACTCGAAACAGATGATGCTGTCAAAGTAAACTCATCGTTTTACCTGCCCATGTCGGCCATTTTCCAGCCTTCGAGTTATTCACACCACTAGTCCCAGCTTATGTCGTCTTCTTTTACTTGCAATTGCTCGATTACTCTGTTTCTCTGTATGTATGTACAATGTTTGGTGTAACTGCGCAGGCACAGCAATAAAGAAACGGATGATGTCATCCAAATAGTGAGGAAACGACCTCTTCCATTCTTTTCATCTCCATCCATCATCATGTCCAACACATCCAAGACGGCCAACGAACAGCGTTTCAACATCTTGCCTCACCCAGCAGTTAGCCAGCACCTCTTTGTGCACGATCGCTCTCATTGCTTACACTGAGTCCAGAAATCCAACAACCCTGCGGATCTCCTGCCAGGCGGGGGAGCCAGCCTGGCGGGCAACCCCGCCGTCCTGGCCCATCACGCACGGGGGCCACACATCCCTAATCAGGAGCTGTTGAACAAGCTCGAGGCACCCTTGGTAAGGCACATGTCTCGGTGCATGTCATTACACATCGATCGTCTACTATCTAGAGCCGGGAAGAGGTTAGGAAGCGCGCCGAGGAACTGAACAAGAAGTAAGGGGGCCGCTGGGCAGACGGCCGTTCGGTATCAGCGGGATGCCGTCGTGTAAACTTGAGAGACAATATCGTTTGTAGGAATTTGAGATCGTGCGGTGATCGAGGGATGATTTTGAATAGCGTACGAACGACCGATCGCCATTGTTGACACTCATCCGCAGACTTGATCACTGCGACCGGGGTTATGGGATACGCTATGTGAAAACACACCATCTCCTTTCCTTTGCGGTTGTTTTATTTGCCTGATTCCCCAAGTCGTACAACCAGAGCCATGAGCAACCCGGAACGCCTTGTTCCATAAGCTTTGATCACTATCTCCTGAGTTCCGAGTGATGCGTGATGGATGGATGTTCCTTCCGGACTGTAGTTGTTTTCTCAAGTCCCCGTGGTCCTTGTGACGAGGCTGGGTTGGGGGGACTGTCCTATGCCTGGTACAAAGAAGTTGGCGATACCTCACGGTCGCACCCTTGACTCTCACACGAACGTTCATCTCCGTCGATATCAATGTGTGGAAATCCCTACCTACTATTCTCTTCATCAACACGCCCTGCGTTAGCCCTGGACTCGAGAGTCATGTGCAGGTGAACGCGTGATGAATGGTTTGACTCGGAAATGCAAATGAAGTCTTACCTTGCCAGCATCTCTGGATCATTTTCCCAGGCTGCCTATGCATATCACATCGGTAATGAATCACTCACCACAATCGCCACACGGATGGAAAGAAGTAGAAACAATGTTTGCATGTCGCAGTCCTCGCTCCAGTCTGATCAAGCATGGACCGTCCAAGTCGTACATGGACCACGATGCGTGCAATGCCCTATGTGTGGAATTTCCGATCGCCATTTCACAAGTTACACCTGTACACGCGGAAAGAGAATACAGATACCAGCGTTCAAACGTTCACATTCCGGCCGCACACTCACATCGCACGGTGCTGCTGCCAGATGTTTTCACTTTGGACCTAATTGAAAGGATGAGATCTGCCGCAAGGAGACAGCTCATCAACGGGGGGGGAGGGTGAACTGGGTTTCGGCGGCCTAGAGAGACGACGCACGGCCACATGTCAGGTGATATGTCGACGGTCACGTGATCATCGGGATCGCGGTTTGGTTGCAACCACCAAATGAAGACGCGAGCTTTTGAACTTGTCAACCGATGGCTTCCTCGTCGTCGCTCGCGTTGAGCACGCTTCTTTCGACACTACACACACACCTAAATGCTCAAACGCAGTTACTGCCACAGCTCCATTCCCAACTTGGTCTACCCGTCACCGCTCTTGAAGACGAACTCGAAGAACTGCAACATAACCTCACTCGAGCAGTAGAATCGCAAATAAATGTACGCAAGAAACAGGTAGAAGAATGGGAAACGAAATGCAGGGAAGTCGAAATCGCATGCTCGCGATACGCACACGCACTCGGCACGAACTCCAAAGTCGCGGGATCACTTTGTGAGATAAAGTCGGAGAAGGTGCTGCCGCGAAGACATGAACATGCGATGGAGTATCAGGAGCGGTTGAGACAGGTTCGTCGAGGGTCACTGTTGATTTGAGGGTATGGCTCGTTAACGTCGGATAGGTGTACCACACCAAACTCGAGCAGCTGACGACACTGACGAACCGGCTGAATACTCTTGCGCGAAGTTTGGGATCGAATTATTTTTCTCCTGATATCCTGTTGCCAAGCGTCTCTGTGGAGGAAGATCCAAATGATCCCAATGCCCTGAAGGACGTGATGCCTGAGCGTTTCTCTAAACTGGAGAAAGAGCTCGTGCGAGGGAAAGGCGAGATGGTGAGTCGATCGCTATATTATTGTGTCTGTAAATTTCCTGTGGTGCATGGCCCCTGGGCATGAACAACAAGCGGTTGATCGAACTGGGCGATCTCTGCGATATTCGATTCTTGCTTGAAGCCCAGAGACCACGTTGACCGCAATTTTTATTACCTGTGACATACACGTTATGCGTCTTTGATGCCCCGTATCCGGGAAAATTGTCACTGGTCTAGAGACTGGCCCCGTTCTCCATGTTTGGCGAAAGTTATCATATTCACTGAAATGACTTGCTTAGACGAAGCGCCTTGCTTCACTGGGGGATGTGTTCCTCCAGATCGATTGGTTACACACAGAACTTGGTATTGATCCACCAGAAATCGATGATGCACCGGCTCTACCGGTCGCGTCTTCCTCCACACTAACAGTCCCCGCTTACAATCTTCCCCGTTCATCTTCCTCTAGTAGTCTACGACCACCAAATGTAGATCCTTTTCTTGACTCGACTAGTTCACCTACACCATCCCAAGGAAGATCAGAAGCCGGGCTTCTCTTCCGATCAGCTTCCCCCTCTCCGGCGTCACCAACCGAACAGGGCACAGATCCTTACCGCGAATTCCAGCACGCATTTTCTCGGTTTGTGCGACTTTTGGATTCTTCATCAACCCCCGAACCTGTTCCTGCCACCCTTCTTGGTTCGCTTGCGGTCGAACCGACCCAAAAGATGATGTTACATGCAGAACAGCGGTGCACTGAGTTGACGGAGCTAAAGAAACGTAGGGAAACCCACATTCAAGCCATGTATGATCAGCTGGAATCGCTTTGGCGAAGGATGGGAGTGGATGATACGGCAATGGATGCATTCGTTGAAGTAAGTTACCTATATATGAGCTTCAATGTTCATCGACGGACGTTTTGTCTAGGCAAATCGCGGGACGACACCACAGGTCATCCAAGCTTACGAGGAAGAGCTGGAGCGTATGATTGACCTAAAGAGAGAACGGATGGGAGAGTTCATTTGGAACGCCCGCACTGAAATTGAGTCACTCTGGAACGAATTGATGATGGGGGAGGAAGAGCGCGCCGATTTCGCCGCTTATGCAGATGGTACGAACCTGCCCAGTACATTCTAGCGCGAGAACTGGGTTTATATTTCACCCACAGATGAACACACAGAAGACCTGCTCAGCCAACACGAGCACGAAATTGCTCGACTCAAAGCGGAGGTCAGACTCAAGACGCCTATTCTGGCATCTGTCAAGAAATACTTTGACATATGCGAAGAAGAAAAGGAGTTGGAGCGGGCTGCCGGAGACCAGACGAGACTCCTCGGTCGAGGGGGAGGCAGAGATCCAGGTCGACTATTGAGAGAAGAGAAAATGAGGAAGCGCGTAGGCAAAGAGAAGCCAAAGGTCAGCTCTCCGGTCCTAAAAATCGCACGTAACCAATTTAACCATTGAGCGTGTAGCTGGAACAACAACTTCTGTCATCCGTCCCGTCATGGGAGCAGGCTAATGGTCGACCCTTCCTGGTGCACGGAGAAAGCGTGCTCCAATTGCTGATGGAGAATGTATCTGCGAATGAACAGGAGAACAAGAAGAGGGTGGTCACGTCACAGTATTCGGTGCAGGCGCTCAACGCTAGCAAGCCGACTGGTCCTCCGATACGTTGCCGCAGCCTGGAACCTATCACTAGTAACACCGGCAAAGGTTATGTCCCTGGGAAAACACACAATCCACCCCCGGGCGCTGTCACGCCAGCAGTGAGATCGGGATCATCGATGTCTCAGACCACGACAAAACGGCAGAAGCTTGCGGATGGCCGTGCCAAACCTGTGAGGAGCTCGTCCCCGGCAAAGGGCCGTACCCCAAGTGGGCCGGTTTCTGGTATACCTAAATCGGCTGCACAGGCAGCGCCCCCTGCTTCGCATATCACAACACGATCGAAACACACAGGGGGGTACGCTTCACTTGGATGGGGACGCGCTCCATCGACGACGCAGCGTACGACGTCGCGTGCTGTGTCGAGCGCCAGCGTCAGCTCCCACCGTTTTGCAAGTTCGAAGTCATGTGGTGCAGGCTCTATGGGATTAAACGCGAGTAAAGGCGGTCGTATTAAGCGAGAGAGTTTCCGACCGCGACCGAGCATGGACGGCCTTCGAGCTGCAAGTACCACGGTATACCGAGGGATGCCATCGACAAAGGAGGAATGTTGACGTCTTCTTTTGCATTTTGACGATCCGAGAACGATATCAGCCTGCTCGCTGGCGAGGGTATGCGTAAGGATCGACGGCACGTTTATTATCTTTATCGAATCTTTGTAGGGTACTTTCGTGAGGAGATAAGTTTATATGTATGTTTTTCTTTTGTATTCGGACTCCTACTTAATGACGGTTTGTGCGTTAATGAACACAAAAGGTCAGCCACAGCCAACAGATTAAGATGATGATGGTACCCCAATGAGCGGAATACAGATGGCTCCCAACAGTCAAGGGCTGCCTCTCGCCGTACGTTGGCACCTGAGCAAACATGTTCTAGCCTCCACCTGTATCTGCACCCATACCGGTTGGCGCGACCAGTCGTACTGGCTAAGGTACCCCTGTGGTAAACCGTACATCGGCTTTTTTGACCGCCCCAGCCAACGGCCTCGAGCAAATCCGACGATTTGCAACCTTGGAGGCTGGTAACAAGTTTCGCCGGAGAACCTCCCGAATTCGCTGCAACGGTTGGGCTGACGCTCGCGGCTTTAAAGATCTGAACAGAGATTGTTGGCCGAAAAAAAAAGATACAGCGTACTTTTTTTCCGAGTCTAGCAGCAGGAAATTGAATTGATCGAAACTTTTAGGTAACCCAAATTTCACGTCGGATAGTATGTTTGCAACATATCAACTGGTTGATGGGGTCGTGAATAAATAAGATTACTATAAGGTGTTTCACATTACACAGCAGGGGGCTAATCTCCAAAGCAACATCCACGTAATTTTTACCAATTTTCTAGCATGACTTGTGCACACTCCTGAGGGTGGTATATTCAGACGCACGACTTCTTCGTGGTCGAGACTCAAGACTAACCTTTAGCCTTGCAAAGTTGTGCACAATGGCGACGTTGAGGATTGTTCTCAACTTTCTCTTCATCTCCACTTTCCCGATGACTAGCTGATACGCTCCGGAACAATGACAGTATCGTGAGGCGTTGTCCGAGCGGATCTGTTTGCATTTGCAGCAGCGCATGTCTTGCTGGGAGAATGACTTCTCGATCATCCCGACCATCCGAACCAACTCCATCTCTATCCCGGCTCGATCGTATTCACCTTTACATTCCCGACAAATCCATTTCGGAGGTCCAACGGCCAGGCCACCCGGCATGAGCTCTGAATCACGACACAGGTCAAAGTCACGAAGCGCATCGCACATTTTGCACGCGACATTGAACAACTTTAGGGTTTCGCAAGGGTTCCGGAAAGCAGCATCATGGGCAAACTCTTTGACACCCGCTAGCTCAAGTAAATTCCGTTTCAATAGGCCGATCTCTACCTGATAGTCACCCGCAAGCCCGATTACTGCGCAGGTAAATTTGACGAACTCGAGAACAGGGTTCGTGAACGTGAGGTAAGAGCCCGGGAGGACTGGAAATGTGAAGTGGGAGTGAAGCTCTTCATCGTACGCAGAGTCTTTGTGTCTCGTCTGAACGGATCCTACCAGTCGCAAGAGTCGCCGGGTGAGCTTTCTGGAGATGAATTCGCGAGTGGCATCCAGCTCCTTTATTTTTGCTGCGTCTTGCTGCGTAACTTCGGGTGCCATGTTCTGCAGTACTCGGAGAGGAACTCGAGAGCTCTCATTTGCCTTTTGCCTAACTTTGTAGAGTTCGACAATGAAGTATTGGATAATCGACCGGAAGTCATTTTGGATGGCTGGTGGAAGAAAAGTCTCAATGTTCCATCGCATCTCAAGGGTGAGCTCGTCTTGGGGCTCGACAGCAAGAGGTTTCTCGCAAACAACGCCCCCAAAATTTGCAGAGTCCATGAATAGCAGGAAGTCGTAGAAACGTTCGGTTTTCAGATATATGTGCTGAAATAGCTCGTGGGATGTGACCGCCGTAGTGATATACGTCGCGTAGGCGTGTGCTGTTCCAGGCGGCTTCGATGTAGCAAGTAGTATTCGACTGAAGTCGGCATAAACGACGTGGGAACCAAGCCGTTTGAATTCGGCAAGCATCTGTATGAATGTTTTCCGCATGAGTCCGTGGATGAAGCGATGGATACTTGGGTCATAAAGACGAGATCCACTTGTGCTGATCCATCGCCAGAAATGATCGGTCGCTATGGTTGCGGGGCTGTCGAAGTTGCCCTGGATTTTGTCCAAGAGCCAAGTCTTGATCATCGACTTCATGATGCCGAACGTCAAGGTAGAGACATTCGACTCCCCCAGGGTGAGATCGCTTTGTGCTTCACCCCGATTGTACGCATTTAAGGTGCGTGATGTGGAGTCAAAAGCAGTTGTCCCGCCGCTCCCCTCTAACTCGTTCACTACAACGGAATGCAGGACCGCATCTACTGCCAGATTACGAACCGTAATTTCAAGGCATACGTTGGAATAGCTTCCCGGAGTCATGAATTCTGTGTTCTGTAATTCTTCGGTCGGCCGGTTATCAGCTTCCATGCCACCTAGATCTGGGCGTTCCGTGGGCGACCACCAGAGCACGATGTCCTGTTGTATCAGCCGCCGTGCAAAACTGATGTCAGACAGAAGAAGTGGTTGATCCCCATCTATGTGCCCAATAGGAACGTCATAGTAGTTGGAGAGTGCGATCGAACGATCGAGCCACATGCCACATACGAGGTAGCGGTGTAGCATCTTTTGAGCGACGTGCGTTTGCCAAGGAAAGACGTCGAGGGAATGGTGCACCTTGGCTTTCGGCATCGACAAGACAGGGAACCTCGAGAGTTTGGGAACATGTACGTCAAAGTAGACTTGCTCTTTTGACGAAGAAATAATGGTAATATATGACATGTTTTCCAGGAGTCCGAGTTCACGGGAAATCGCCTTGAGAGCAGAAACGTCCTTGCTATGGTAAGTCGTGGTGAATTCGCAAGAAGATGGGTAATGGATAGCAACGGGATCTCCGCAACTGGTTTTCCGTTTCTTCAGGAGATCCACATACAACTCTTGTAGACGGGGAATCCCTTGACGGCGCGTTGCTGGGTCTACTAAATGTAGTTTCACGGAACCGCTTGGAAGGAAGAGTGCAAATACATGAATCGGAGCGCTTTGCGAGCAAGCATGATAGAGGAACAGATATTTGCTACTGCGCCCGCCATCAAGGTACTCCTTCCGAGAAAGGGAGGGATTAGCGCGGTCAAGTTGGCTTAGATCGACCCCTGTGGTCTGAGCTTTGTTGAGAGTCAATCCTGGCTCATCAACAGTGCAGGTTTTGCCTAGCTTGAGTATGGCTCGCATCTCGAGTGGGATCTAGTGCCGAATCAGAAAAGCGTCATTTTTGCGTAGTGTTAGAAGCCGTGCCTACCTGGCGCTCGAACACACCGCCCACGTTCGGATCGTTCGTCAAGTCTGTGAAATGTTCCTGAATGTCCTCGTAAACATCTTCCTTTACGATTACTTTGTATAAGTTGTTGCAGGGCATATCTCTCGGCAAATGTCGCGTAACCTTCTCCAACCGGTAGTATTCCGTGTGGAATAACTCGTCCTTGGGTGGGTTCTTGAAGTGAAGATAAAACTGCCTCGGAACACGGAGGGGAATGGAGGTCAGCTCTCCATCAACGGAAATCCATAGCGTAAACCGTCCAGATATCTTGCTCTTCCGGATCTGCAAAATGTCCCAACGCTGCGTTGTCCGAAGCCTTGCACCTCTAAACAAGGAAGGGACCACAGCAGATGTCTCTCCACCCCAACGTGCCTCACGCATTTTACGCCAACGAGGCTTGATGGCTTTCAACCAATTCGAGTAGCTAAAGCTGGGGTCCGGAAGAGGAATGTTATGCCCCTTATCTTCTTCGCCCTCGGGACTTGGCTTCCGCGTGGCTTTGCGTCTAACGGTGGCAATGCACCTTTCGTCGGAATGCTTCCGTGTCCCAAAGTCTTCCATATCATAGTCTCCGCTCTCTGGCACGTTCCGCGGAGCGACAGAAAAGAAATCCGTGACTTTGTTTTGTTTAAATTTGTCCACAGCCACTGCAACTCTACGATGCAGCCAGTCGGGATGTCTGATTCTTGGAACGGGATTCGACACACCCTGCATAGCGGCAGGAATGGTGATCAATTTCTGGATCACAGACCCCAACCTCTCGATGTAATATTCCCAGTCCAAAATCGAACGAAGGTCAAAGTTGCTTAGTCCAGGATCCCTGAGCCACTTCCGGAGGTAAGTTCGCTTTACAGTTTCCTCCGCTGAGAAAATGGCGACCGGGACCGCTCGCTCGGTAACGGGAGCACCGTTTGGCTTTGCAGAGATGACAAATTTGCAAGCAAGACCCTTGTCTTTGACCATTTGGTTGCCCAAGAACTCAGCGAGCCTCTTGGCGGTGCTGATAGACGTAGATTTTTGTCCAGCGTACTCAGCAAGCGTCTTCGACATACTTCTGTTCTCCGCGATGAGATCAACAAGTTCCTCGTCCGAGAGGGTTTCAGCGCGAGAAAAGAGAATGTCCAACCATTGATTAGCAATGTTAGCCACGGCGCCGTAGCACTCTTCAGTGGTGCTACCGAGCAAGAACTTCTCAAAGATTTGAGACTGAAAAATTTTGATCAGCTGGAGTTCGCCACGTCGTTTTACTTCAAAGCCTTTAAGTTCCGCGAGAGAGCCGTCGTCGTTGAACACCGCGTAACGCTTCTTGAGCAGTTTATCTTCCTCCTTTGACGAGGGGAGGATCATCGCCCGGTATGGTCCGTCGAGTTCGAAGAAAATAGAGTTTTCAGAGTGCACATCGTATTCTCCTGTTTCTGGGTTCAAGTTGTGGTACTGGTGATTCGTGAATCGTGCGTGGACAAGGTGATTGAGCATTGTACATGGATAAGACATAGAGAGAGCCTTGCCGCTTTTCAACTTGAACTTGAAATTCTCCGGGAACACGCCTGGAAGCATACACCAGATTCCATCTGTATCCAGTTCGAGAGGTCGCCCGATCTGCTCCACCAACGCACGCGCCATTTGAATGATCGTGGCGCCCGTAAGACAAGTAATCCCCGCCATCTCCATTGAATGCCAGCGTGCACCTTTACGCATCACGTACCCATAAAACGAGTTGAGGATACACTTGTGAGCGAGCTGCAAGGAGTCGTAGAGTACGATCATTTTCTTCGCCTCGTCTACTTCCGCGAGTGAGCGGCCCTCACTGAGAACTGTGTCGAGATTCTTCTTCCACGTTTTGAGAAGTCCTTTGTATTCGTAGCGGCGATCACGAAAACGGCGCACGGTGTCGACATAGAAAGGGTTTTCCCGCTGACAGACAATAGATTCACGCGTCTCCACCCTGGTATCCTTGGTTTTCTTGTACACCTTGCGAGAGTAGTCCCCAAGTCGCTTGTGCAAAAGAGCCGTTTGCTCTGTCTCCGTCAGATCGGCGAATTTTCGCTGTGGCCCCCCAGATTTCTTGGGAGGGAAAGTTTCCTGGTTCAGCGCGTGTCGAATCATGTTATATTCGTCCCTGTGTGCGGGGAAGAATTCGCCTCGCCAAGCCCATTCAAGTCTTCGGTCGCATTTCTTCCCTGGCCGATTATAGTCGCACACCGCACACACTGACTCGTCGACCATAGAGTCTGGCTGTAGTCGATTCGACAACATGATGTTTGGGTACATTGCGGCAACGTCAAGATGGTAAATGAGCGGCTTATCTGTTCGCTTTGGGTTATCTCGCATGAGCTCGAGAGCGGATCGAATTTGAGACTTGACTTCCTCATAGTTGGTAACACTTTCCAAGGACTCATGTGACTCCTCGACGATATGGAACGTAAGGGCAGCGTCGAGATCATCAATCAACTGAACACAGGGGGTCAATACTCGCAACCGTCATACATAGATGTCAACTAACCTTTTGGGCCGCACCCGGGACGATCTTGAAGTCCATAGAAATATCACTACGAAACACACCAGCCTCTAATGCTTCAACGTGCCCTCCAACATAAGTCTCCGAGGCGAGCAAATGTCCTTCAAACATGCTCAGGTGAGCATCTTCGTATCTGTTGGGCATGATAATATGCGCTCGAAAAGCTTCCACCTAGGCCGGTGCATAAGGAACGCCCAGTGTAATTAATCAGCATTAACGCACCATCAGCAGCGTCTCGCAAAGCGTTCCACTTCCCTTTCGCAAAACCTCATCTGGACACAGAGGAATGATGTTGCACAGAGAGAAGATGAATGGGTGCACATATTTCATATACAGATAATATGTCGCCACGGCATCTGAGACGGAATATTGTGCAAGGACCTGAGGCTGCTCCATAGCATACCTGGCAATTCTTTATCAGTACGGGCGGTGATTCACAAAGAACAGATCAGCGTACGGAGTCATCAATTCAGGGTCCAACTCGATTGGATTGTACCCAAGCTTCGCTGTTGTGACCGCTTTCAGGCCCTGGCTACCTTGAGGCAGGTACGAGTCGCGCTTGACCCATCGGAAACAATCCATGTGGGCGCAGCACCTACTCTTGAACTCGTCCTCTGAATCCTTTGCGAACCCAGTCTCCAAGAACATGTCGACACCATTGGCTTTCGCCCTCGCACAAAGAAACGGAAAATCGAAAAAATCACCGTTGAACGTGGCTATAATCGTAGGTTTCACGTCTTGGATGTGTTGAAAGAATCGCGTGATCGTCGCGGCCTATCCAAGTCGTCAGCAGTCAACAAACGCGATTCGTCACAGTCAATGACATACCTCGTCGTTCTCGTTAAACACTATGAACGGACCTTCATACCCCTCCTTAGGGGTATACTCAAAGTCCTCGATGTCCTCGCTCACGATTTCGCGGTTCGTGATGAGGTACCCTTGACCGTCAATAATATACGAAATCATCATCACTTGATCAATAGCTTGGTCAGGAAACTTGAGAGGTGCCTTTGTCGTCTCGATATCAAATGCCATGACCACCGGATCTGCACGCTTGACGCGCTCCGTGACTTGCAAAAAGCTCGGTTTCCCGGCATTAAACGTCACGGCATACCACAACCCAACTCGGAGTTCGTTGTCGATAGCTACGCGCAAGTAATAGGGCACGTCGAATTCCCGAATATCGACGATGCATTCGCGAGGATCCCTTTCCCTGTAGTTGCTACCATTGATACTCCCACCGATTTCGGTCCATTCGCCCTCGAGCTCCATGTTCGTGCTAGGCCCCGCTGTGGCGTTGACAACCTCCGCGTACGCGTCGACGGCCCCCCGCTTGGCACCATTCTCAAGTGCGAGGGGTGCAATGTCGCGCCTGACGGCAAGAAGGTCCGATACGTTCCTAAAACACAACTGAAGGTAAAGCCTCCGGTGTCCCATCAAATGGTTCGGCAATTTGAGATCTTCCTTTCTGTCACGAACGATCTTGAGGATAACCCCTTCGTACCGTTTCATGAGCCATTCTTCCACACTCGCCTCTGAGCCGCTCTAAGACCATTATATGCCTCGTGAGCATGCCTGTACAAAGCGACATCGAACACACCTACCTTGCACGCAATCTGGAAGTAAGGCTCATATTGCATCGTGCACTTGAACGACCCACCGTCGTCCTGTATAAAGTAAAAGTCCACTGCTGCCTTTCCCCCTGGATAGTCAGGATCCTTGACCAGGGTCGGATGCATATTGATGAGCCAGCCTTCCTTGCGCCTTCCTTCTTGCAACCGCGCGAACCCGAGTTTCTCGTCAATCTCGTCGCCCAACTGAACTTTCTCAAATCGCTCAGCGAGTTGTGTACCGTCATCTTCGCGTTGTGGAGCCGGGCTTTCTCCTGGTGCATTCGTATTTGATGCGCCACCTCGCCCACCTCTTCTTCTACCACGGCCTCCGCGAAAGCTAGTGTTTCCTCGATAACCAGTGCGTCCTCCACGCCCTCCGCGTAATCCAAAAGTGCGTCCGCGTGCCATGAAGCGCAAAGGAGCACAAGACTAACTCAAAACACGATTCGTGGAGTAACGTGACTTCACATGGTGTGACATACGCGACCAGTCACATCCTTCTAGTTGTCACACCAGTGGCCTAACCGAATACAATTTCAACAATTGGTGTGCCTCTTCGCGCAACTCCAAGGCGTGGAATAAACGGAAATAAGCCAGGGTATCTCATAAAATACGCACAAATTGACCTCGAGCAATTTCTCTCGTGTGGCAAGAAAGGGAATGAAAATCCGTAACCAGTACCGGAAGAAGCCCATGAAATAAAACCGAAAGAAAATGCAATGCAAGTTGGGATAGAGTGTAACGGATCACAAGTCGTTCGATCAGCAAAATAGCAATGGGCAGGAGAACCAGTAAGACCAAAAATATAAGGAAGCTGAGCCAGGACAGAATGCATGTTGGGCAACGCAGAAATTCATGATGGATGAAAACATAACACAGAAAATCCATGACCGTAATCCAGAGAAAAGTGCATACCTCTTCTAACCTCATTCCTCTTCATCCTCGTCTTCTTCTTGGATTGCATGTTTAAAGGCAGAGCCACGAGCTCCCGGTAATTGCCACCGGCCCCCTCTCGCTTCTGGCGCTTCAAACATCATTTCGCCCTGTCCTGGAGCAGGCGAAGACCTCCCAACCGGCGAATGGCCACCTCTCTGCCTCCCCACAATGCCAGCGACGGTGTTCGAGCGAACCTTGCTTGCGCGTCCATGCCCACCGACATTCCTTGGGGGTGGTGACATCACCAGCGGGATCGGGGAGTCCAGAGTTAAATATGGACTTGTACTCGAACCCGTTGCGCTTCCGGGCGTCTGCCCCAGTCCCCCAGCAAACTCGGGGACATCTTCATCCTCGTCCACCCAATCACTCTCGTCTCCCATACTCAAACTCTGTCGCCCCGCACTGAACACATCCCGTATATCAGGTGCAGGAGAAATGGCCAGAACCTCGACGGGAAGATGAGTGCTCCGACTTTGCCATCCGGGAGGCTCATGTCCCCAGCTCTTCTTCCATGACGTACGCCCTAATGAACCAGAAGCATGCGGGCTCGTAAATGGTGTGAGACGCTTCTGAGCGATGAACATGCCTGCACCTCGTCTCGGAGTGCTATCATCTAACGGTTGTCTGGAAGGATACCCTTTGAACGGCGAACTCGTTCGTGTAGCTTCGCTTTCTGAAGCCTCATAGAATGATGCAGGTCGCGAGGATGCGAGGGAATGTGCCGAAGAAGTTGCCGAATTCGAGCGGTGATGTGCGGGACGAGCACTTCCAGGCGTACTCTGAATGTGTCGTACGACACGAGTAGAGGAAGAAGAACCGGCCCTACGGTGGTGATATTTGGGTAATGGTGAAGAGGTGCGATAATATGCCGCTGAACCATTAGAACCTGTGGACGGGGATTTGCGATGCCGGGGACCGCCGACAGAAAAGCTGTGTACGGATGATGGTCGTGACGGGTAGTCCCCCCTCTCCGAGTTGGGGGTATCCGCACCGAACGATTGGACGGAAGGAATCTGGTCAAGTGTGTGCGGTTGCTCAATCATGAAGACCTGCGCAGAATTACTGGATGACCTGCGGGAATTAACGCTGCTAGATCGACGAGAAGAAGCAGAGTGACGCTTCACACGGCGGCCACGACCACTGCCACTCGCGCGTCGCTTGACCGTACTCTTGTTAGACGGGGACATGGTTGCGGGGGCAGGAACAGCCAAGGACCGTGAATACTGCAATCCACGGGCGCTACCCTGTGGTAACGGTTGCACGCCTTCTTTCCGCTTACCCTTCCTATCCTCTTGGAACCAAAGGCGAAACGCAGATAAGAGACTCGCGCGATTTCTGTTGGGGGCTATAGCTCGCCGTCCAGCCTCATTATAATTGGGAAGCGAACGCAACGTATCGCCTGGTGAACTCGCAGGAGTAGGCACATATGCACCCGGTGGTGATGTCTGTTCATCGGCTATAACCCACGGTGACCCGGGCAGAGCGGGAAGATCAGGTGGAGGTGAAGATATGGGTCCCGCATCTTTTGCCCTTACTGGCGGTGACTTGGTCAATTTAGAAGAGCCACCACTACCGTGTGAGCTACGGGGATCATCCGCAGCTTGCGCTTTATCATTCTCTCGTGGTTTCTCTCTCTCTCGTTGGCCCTCGCGTTGATCCTTCACCGCCTCCGCCGACTTCTTGCGCACAAGACCAGCAGCTTCAAGGGCCGTGGTCGCTCGTTGCATGATACTAACACTTCCTGAGCGAGCCTTGCCGTCCCTCTTCAACTTGAGCAAATCCTTATCCTTGCCTTCCAGTCCTCTATAACTCCCACTCGGTGTAGATTGATTTGAGCGTAAAGAAGACTCATTAGTAGTTGGTGAAGGCGACAGGAATGGCGATTTTGCACGGGGAGGAGTAGTCGGACGGACCGTTGCAGCCGTTGGGGTGGGTGGGATAACTGCAAACTCAGGAGGGGCAGTCGCAGGGGGCAGTTCATCAGTTTGGATTGAGACGCTGTGCTTGTGTCTTTTGCGGGGACCGGAGGGTCGCTCGCCTTCCTTCTCTATCCGTCGCTTACCCTCCCCAGATTGGTCAGTAGAAGGGCCCGGGGAAGCGGCGCGAACCTCTCCGAGAATTCGTTTCTCATGTTTGCGCATCAACATCCACCAGAGCGCCCCTGCTGAGTCACATGCGTCTGAGATAACAGAGTGCACAATTTGAGCAGTATCAAAGCCCATCGTGCTCAATGCGTTCAGTAGCTCGCGCTCAGCCGGCGTCGAGAAAATGATTGGAGCCGGAACGCTGAGAAGATACGCAAAATCCTGAGGGGGGATGAGTGCAATCGGCTTGTCACGCGGCGGGGGAGTGTTCCCATCAGAAAGTGTCGAAGACACAGAGCGGCGTTTCGTTCGAGCCGGTGTGCGAGTTGGATGCGGTGGAACCCGAGTGGAGTTCGGGACAGACGGTGTCACCTCCACTATCAAATCTTTCCCCTCCTCTTCGATTACAATCTCAGGTTGCCGCGTCCTCACGTCCTTGATCACTTGGCTACCTTTGGTGATAGTGCTCTGACTTGGGTTCGAATGAATCTGAACAGGAACGGGTTTGGAAGAGTCCAAGAACGGATCAGAGGCTTTATCATCGGGAGTTGTTGGTGCGGACGGTAGAAGCTCAGAAGAAGCAGAGAGAAAGGTCGTGTCTGAGGTCGCAGAAGTCGCGGATGACACGACTTGTTCAGCATCTTGCGTTCTCATCTCGACTTCCGCAGGCTTCACACCAAGTGTGACGGCAGTGCGAGCGGGTGATGGCGACGCAGGGACGTCATCCTCAGCGGCAGTGGAAGTGGTGACAGATCGGGAAGTGAACCAAGGGGACACCAAAACTTGAGGGATCGTAAGACGTTTCACTGGATCAGTCTGCAAAATCCCCCGAAGCAAGTGGCGGGCGTCTATAACAGACAGTAAAAATCCCATGATTCAAAGAAACAGTCAAAGTACCGAACCTTTGGACAACCACTCTTGATCTTGAAACTCACCCTTGACAACTTTTTCCTTCATTATAGCTTCGTCGTCGTCATCGAATGGTAGGGCGCCGGTCAAAAGACAATAAAGGATCACACCCATCGACCAAATGTCTACCTCTGGTTGGAACTGAGTATGATGGACTGCAAGATTGGAGCATTGCTCACCTGGACCGAAGTATTTCTTACCTTGAAGTACCTCGGGAGCAGCATATCCGGTGGTTCCACAAAAGGTCTCCATATATACTCCTTTCTCATATTCACGCGTAAACCCAAAATCGCCGAGTTTGACACGACATCGCTCATCTAACAACACGTTCTCGAGCTTGAGATCACGATGAACGATGCCCTTGTTATGCAGGTAGGCGACAGCGAGACACAGCTGGCCAAAAATAACTCCAGCTTCATCTTCAGACAAGCGACCTTTTTCAGCAAGGTAATCAAAGAGCTCTCCGCCAGAACAGAGTTCTGTGACGATCCATATATGTGATTCCGTGGCGATGACTTCGTACATTTGGGTGACATGCGGATGGTGGAGCTGGCGGTGATGGTGTATTTCACGGGTAAGGGAAGCGGACATTGATTTTGGAATTTGCTTGATGGCAACACGGGTGGATGTCAGACGATGGGTACCCATGCGCACTTTTCCGTAGGCTCCTGTTTAGGATCTTATCAGGGCTGGAATTACCTGACGTAGGATTAAGAAGACTTGCCTTCTCCAATTACTTTTCCAAGGGTGTAATTACCTATTACTCTAATCTTTTGGGAGGCGAGCTCCTTCCCGAGTTCGTTATAGGCATTAGCGAGTAGCGCTTTGTGGTTCTGGGACACGGAGGTGGATTGTTTGTGGCCATGGACAGACATTCTGCCATGTAGAATGGAAAGTAAGGTAGCGATAAAGGAGGGGCACGGGCAAAAAAGCCGCGAAATAGTAAACAGGGATGATAGTAATTCGGTGGAGAACAGCAACGGTGAACGTGAAGAGCAACTTTTACTATGATCACACCCTCAACGCGTGGGAATGCCACTTTATGACTAACACAACAAATCGAATTCGGACTGGTCATCATATAACTACTACAGGCCCAGAGGTCCACAGCATTCTGTTCGACGAGCCACAATACTAGACAAGGAAGAAATTAGAGGGAGACGCGTCATAGATACAACACGGCCAGAATAAGAAGCACTTGTGGCAAGTAGACATCAAAGAAAGACCCAGCTATTATTTGTGGGTTGCTTTCACGATGCTGACAACGATGATGACAATGATGATGACCACTGCAAGGCCTATAATAATACGCATCTGGAAAACCGAGTCAGTATTTTCGTTTGGGCGACAACGAAAGCCCACCTTCATATCCTTCCACCTGGTGCCCCGAAAGTGAGAAAGGGTATCGAAACGATGAAACGAGACAGCTTACCACATATTCTAGGGCTAGTCAGCCTTGTGTAAGGTGGGAAGGTGAAGGACGTACCTTGCGCACTCTGTTTGCTCCCCGACGGAATCCTTGGGCAGAGACGGCCAGGTTGTCTGTTGAAAATGTTCACGGGAATCCGGATTGGTAATGAGAGAGAAATTGACCGGTCTTGTCCTGCAGCGAATCCAGCCGCTCGCCTCTCTCAGCAACCTTTGTGATGTTTTCTCTCATAATTCCAACGGTGTCATCGATTTGTTGTTGAATGGCTGCTGTTTTTGCATTTCCTTGTGATCCTGAAGGATTGGATGACGAGCCATTGCGAGGGAGGTAGGGATCATAAGGTTCAGACCTGGGGTTTGGGACACGTCAGAGTTGGTAGGGCAGTTAGATGAGAAGTCACAGACATGATGACTCTGATAAAAAATATGAGAAATGTGAGGTAGTAAACTGTTTTTACTTGCTGTTGTAAAGCAAGGATGAATGTGGGTGGCTGACTGCGCTCGCTGGACGATGCGATGAGACTCGTCGGGAGGTGACCAACAAGCAAACAAGTCACATGGACTATGTCACATGTCACACTCCCTCATACAGATGTGATGTGATGTTCTTCTTCACAACTAGCAATTTTAAGGTCAAGAACAGGATTGACGACGTTCGCGGAAGTCCAGCAAAAGTCTATTAAGTGCAATGGATCAGTTCACCGTCATCCCTGAATTATGTACGTACTATCATTTTCAATGTCATTTTCCAATTGTGGTTTGCCTCCGGTCTGTGATCTTGTTCTCAACTCCGCATGATAGTATAAAATGCACGTCCAAGTTCTTTCGTTCCACCACTCTCGGTACCATGTCCA
Source organism: Xerocomus amazonicus (assembly GCA_038089295.1). Taxonomy (NCBI): domain Eukaryota; kingdom Fungi; phylum Basidiomycota; class Agaricomycetes; order Boletales; family Boletaceae; genus Xerocomus; species Xerocomus amazonicus. The sequence continues at coordinate 19,738 of JBBPKO010000259.1, forward strand.
CGTCCTCTGATCCAACCTCCTTCGCCACTCCTTTCGAACTTTCGCTCTTCGCTGCAGTCAACTTACAGGACATTTTGTATGGTCAGTCCTGCATCGTCGGCAGCTACTTATTCTCCAACGTCATTCATCCAGGCATCGAGCTACTTCTTTACTTCAAAACTATGCGAATTTTGCTGGCTCGCGAACGAGCGTGCAAGAAATCCAATATATTTTATGCGTCCTTCAGTACTGTGATGGTGTTCTTGATCACCGTCTGGATAGTCACAGAGACATTGCTCTGTGGAAACATGTGGTTGTTGCATCCACGGTATCCAGGCGGACCCGACGCTTACTGGTCAGCAAACGCTTCAAGTTGGTACTCTGACTGGGGAACAGCATCGGTCTTAGTACTTCAACTCATCACCGACGCCCTCATGGTAAAAACACATATCGATTATGTAGGGCGTGTGTTCACCGATACATGGTTGCTTCTAGATCTACCGCTGTCTAGTCGTATGGAATAATTACCGTGCTATCATCCTGCCCATCATTCTGTGGTTGGCTACCCTCGGTAAGTCATCGCCGTCAGCTACCCATTTGTGCTTAATATCGCTTCAGTACTGGGATTCTTCACCGTTTGGTTCTCCAGCATCCCAGGGGGGAACTTCTTCGTTGGTGTTGCAGCCGAAATTGGTCTCATGTATTTTGGGGTGTCGGTGTTCCTGAACCTCTTCTTGACATCCATGATATGTTACTACATAGTGCGGCACGGCAGAAGAATCCAAGAACATGTCGGCCACGAAGATGCATTTTTCTATTTTTCTATCGCAGCGGTCGTCGTCGAGTCTATGCTCCCATACACACTCTCTGGCATTGCTTTTTTAATCTCACTGGGAATGAACAGTCCGACGTCGGCCGCTTTCACTTCGGTGTACATCTTGATGATGGTACGATTCTTCATCCCAATGAAGGTGCTGACTAAACTAAGCCTATCTTATCGCAGAGCATATCACCCCAAATGTTGATCCTTCGAGTAATCGCAGGGAGAGCATGGCCCCGGAATACATTGAGAGCGCCGCGTTCGCTGATCAAATTCAACGCTGGAACCACTGATGTATCGGAAATTTCGGCGAACAGCCGCGCTCCGTTGCATTCACGGGCACTTTCCGCTCGTCGTGATTCTCGTCCTCACGACATGGCGTGAGTGACATTAGTGTAAGCCAATCGAGATCATGAGTACGGAGATGATCGATGACATCTAACCTGCGGCACAGAAAGCAGACTCGTGGCCATCGCTCACCCGTTCACTTGCCAGGGGAGCACATTGCGTTCCTATTGCTAATCGACTCGTAAACTGTTGGACTCTAGATAGAGTGGAACCATCGTTTGCACCAGATGGGTAGAGAATGCAATCCTGACGCGTGGCTACCAAAGTCCAATCTAAGGGCACGGCCCTAGTCTAGGAAAACGGCTAGATATCTTGTCAGCTATTTTCTCACTACCCGACGGGGGCGGGGGCGTGTTGGAGTATCGTGTTCGAGCTGGTTTCGGTTATCTGAACTCCGGACCTCGTCGACAGACACAGGCGGATCATATCCAATAAGGGGGATAACTAGAGGAGTAGGCAGGAGATACCACAAAAGGGAATGCAGGTCGGTCGTATTCAGTTCGCTTTTCGAGACTGTCTGAACTTGGGATGGGCCCTGGAAGCTTCGGGTCACCCGAAGGACTGACGGTGCAATATCGCTTCCTCTGTCTTCCGATACAATACAGTCGCTTAAGCAATATTATTGTTGCCTGCCACTGTCGAATGGAGTCGGAGGGCGCAAGCATGTCCGACGAAAGGTAGCTTTCTGAATTACCTACTAGTTGGGACCGACGTGGTAAGCGACAGCACAACTATTGAAAGGGCCACGCCCTGTGGTGTTGTTACCGTACAATCAATGACCATCGAATGCTCTCAGGGCTTCCGGCGTATATACAAAATGATACAGAGTTTTGTGCTAATGTCCAAGGTCATGACTACGTATCGTAAACCAAGTGTGCGAGAGTCCGTATCATGATAGATAAGGAGCGGGTAAAGTTGTGCTGAATTTGGGTCATAATTTGGGTGCTTGTGCGTGTTCCGGTGCATACTTGGCCTGAGGCAGTTAGCCTTCATGCGTCCATGAAGCTACGAGTTACCCACCATCTCGACTTCCTTCTTTTCGTACCCGCACTTTTGGTAGAAGGCTGTGTTCGATTCGATATGCGGAAGCGAATCAGCACGCCGCCGTTTCCCCACCGCCGTGCCCACTTACGTATATTGCTATCGTTGCAGTTCAAGATGGTCTTGTAGCAACCAATCTGCTCGCTGATATGCGTGAGCGCCGCGATGATGCGTTGACCGAGTTTTTTGCCTTGTTGGCTCTTGTCGACAGCGATGTCTTCAATGTGTCCGACACTGCCGAAACTGCGGAGGAACTTGCGTTCGATGAAGACCGTGCCCACTCCCACGATGCGATCCCTCGCATTGTCAACGATAACGAGAGAGTAGTATGTCCCGGGGAGAGCACGCAGGGCGTGGAACTGCTTCACCCATGCTTCCTCGCCGAGATCGTTGACGACGGAAAGCACAGAGAGTACATCGAGGTGACCGCGTTTGTAGTCAGTCGATGCGAGCGGGCGAATCTACGAGGAGGGTCAGACGGAATAGACACATGAAAAACATGTATATACGGTCAGTTCTGAGGGTAACAGCTCCGACACCTCTGAGGATATCAATTCCTGCGGGAACAAGAGGTCGAGGGGAGGCATGATGAGTTTTGTAGATCAAAAGAGAAGATGTTTGGTTTCTTATTGTATGAGAACACAGCCACTATTTACTAGCGCCAACGGGACTAACGGGCACTTTGGTCTTGAACCTGGACACGATCTCCTCTCCGAGAGGCTTACCGCTTCCCTCCTTCCGTCTCCAAAGAGAAAGTGACCTTTCCTGACACACTAAGCTCAGCGGCACCCCCTCCCCCTGCTTACGCACCGCTTTCAGGATCTCTTTCAGTAAGTTCTTCAGCTTCCCAAGGGACGCCTCCACCATTTCCGCATATGGCTTCATCTCTTCTCCCGTAAGTGAGATCTTCTCGACAGGCTGAAATTCCCCTCTTTCGTGCCTTGCCATATATAGCCACGCGGTCTGTGAAAGGTATATTTGGGGATAGATATCTTTCCAGTTTGGTTCCCGGTAAATAGACCTCGTTTTCACTTCCACCAAGTCAGATTGGGGAACGAGCGCACGAGAAGGGCTGAACTTGATGTCGAGCCCAGCCGGGGATGGCTTGTTCGGCTTCGTTGTTTTCTCTGCCTTGTCCCCGATGCTAAGCGAGGAGAAAGAGGCAAGGAAATCGTCCTCTTTACTCTTTGGAGCAGTGCAAGCATCCGCTGTGAAGCCGAGCAGGATGTTCAGACTCCCAAATTTCTGCCAAACAAACATGTTCAGATGTTGTCGGGCTAGATGTTACAATCAGGACTCACGTAGGTGATGATTCGGTGATGGTCAAGTATCTTCTCACAGCCTGGTGGAGTATTGGTGGCAGCCCTCAGGTATTCATGGCCGTAGCCGGTGTGCTGCCCAACGAGCGTTGTGTTCTCTTCCCGCCGCGTAAACAGACATGTGTTGCCGACCAAATCGACATCAATTCGAAACCCGTCATTAGCGTCTGCACTGTCAATGTAACGAAGTAACTTCCGCAATCCGTTGCGATCAGTGACAAGATCGAGATCCTTGAACGGAAAACCGTCGTGCATAGCATCAACCGCAGCAAAGAGGGGTAACATTGGGGTGTGGTTACCCATTTTTGATGCGTCATGATGAATGTATTGGACCCCCGCATCAAGCGGTACATTTTTTACTGGGAGACGCTCGTCTGCCCAGATCCGGGGCGAACCTTTGAAGCATGAAACGTAGAGGGTTATTCCAGAGGATCGATACAAGAGCCTGAACCGACCTGGAACAATGATGGTTGGGACGGGCGCTTCGACCCACGAATAAGATGCTACCGGCTTGACGTGACGCAGGCGAACGAGTTCTGAGGCATATCGTGCAGGATCGGCCGAAAATGTCGTTATACGTTCTTCGAGGTCCTTTAAAATAAATGACAGGTCCACTGAGGTATTCGGTTGACGACTACGATGGTCTGCTGGCCTTCCCCTTCGTGGGCGCCATCCGTCACTGCGTTTGTACGCTGCCATTTTAGATGGGGTTGCTAGTTCTAAGATTATCCCCACACGTTGACACCTCTTATATACAGGACAGGATTACACGCCCCTTTTAAGTCAGCGAAGATCATGCGAAATAAGACAACTCTTTACCACGTACCCTACAAACCAATGTAGATAATTGGTCGGGTGATGCATGAGCCCTATCGCGATCCGATCCTCGCCGCTGCAGAGCCCTGTGAAGCGTAATAGGAGGCAAGGAGACCGCATCATACTTCCATCCGTTGGGACTCCTTTTGGAACGCACAAGCACCCACACGCCTCCCTTCCTCCAAGCTCTACCATAGCAAGAAGGTGCCCTACTTAATTTTGTCCGCCTCTATTGACGACAACCACGTAAAACTCAATTCTGTTGAACCAGTACGCCGTAGCTTCGAACGGGGTCCACTCTTGGCATATCCTTCGCAGGCAGCCCTTCTTGAACATCAACGTTTGAATGCTCGTAGGATTTGAGCACTAAGCTTGTACTGGTCATCTATTAGGCTGAAGCAAGCCCTGTACTTTTTCCTAATCTGTAATATAGACCTCTGTGGATGGCAGGTCAGCTTGGTGAACGTTTGAACTCTCAAATTGGAATACTTGGTGTCTAAGCAAATCAAATCGCAAGAACATCCGAACCATTACATGGGTGTGAAGCGGCCAAAGGGCCACAAATCCGCTAAAAAGCCACGCCGCGAAGCGACATGCACGCGCTCAAGATCATTTTTGAAAGAAAGAAAGAAAGACAACGATGGGTCCTTAAGTACTTGGTGAGGACGATGCCAATGAAACAACACCTTGCTTTGCGCCTGGCCAGGCTGGCAGTGAAAAGACCCTTGGATGGGTGGGATTAAGAGGTATTGAGTTGCTTGGGTAGAGGTCGCGATGCACGTTGAAGTAGAGTCTCATTTATCATGGTGTTGTATTAGAGTTGGAACGTTGGTGGCGTAACGTTTTGTAGCCTGTACAACTAGCTCCCTCATGACATTTCTTGTTGGTAGCCCGTCAAGCTCAGGATAGTCCTCACTCGTTCTGATCTTTGCTACGGACGGCTATCGTCCGTTTATCTAGTGAGTGGCGACTGAAAGGCATGTTTTCCATACTTGGGCTCCGCTGACTCGCCTCTTTGCTAAACCGTTTCAGGTTAACCTCAGGTTAGGATTCGCCAGTCTCGCCGCCGCCGTTTCGCGTCAGCGTTGAAGCTCAAGAAGTTTATTCGCACTAATGTAAGTATATCCCGCCTTCTTTTTGGCGTTACTTTGAAGAACGAAGAACCACTTCTTCGTTTTTCAAGGAAGAATTCACCTTCATGTGAGTGACTGACTCCCCGGAGTTCGCTTTTCTAATATGTAGGGAATGTAATCAACGACGGAGGGAGAGGAAAGATGATCCAAGTAGTTGTTCCTTCCGCAATGGTTTCCGACTTTGTGTATGTCGAACCGCAGGCATTGAGCGCCGACCTCCCCAAGCGCGAGTTCGTGGAGCACAACCAGAAAATGCTCAATATTCAGTAGAATGTTTCGTGCAGAAAACTATTGCAGCTCGTTGCTTGGTGACAGGTAAACCCTCCAAGAAGACTACCGACGAACCGCCTCTTAGATTCTTGTCCTCGCGCACCAAGCGCGGCATTCCGGTATTTACATAGGTCCCCGTACCCGTGGCGTTAGCAAGTACAGGTTTCTCTCATCTGTGCTTGCCCAGTTGAACAGTTATCTTCAGAAACATATTATTCGATTGTCATCAAGCTTCTACGGGGGAGCGAGAATGTTATATTGATGAAGGGATGGACATTTTCTCGCTGAACAACTCTGAGGAAATTGCCCCTTTTATTTCGGCTTGCATGTCGTTACCAGTGTAGCTGGGAAAAATCGATGACCTCGATGAGACCATTGTCTTCGGTCGAGACCCACTCGCACTTCAGGGTAGTTTACACAATAATATTTGTTCTTTTGGCGCAGGTACTTCGGCGAAATCAGTGACCTAACGACGCCATAGTCCCGGTTAAGGGCACAGGTAATTTGTCCTACAATGGTTGCCATTTGCACAGTCTCACACCTCACATCCGCGCTAGGTGGAGAGTTGAAGGGAATTTATGAACTCAACCAGGTTATTGTTTTTCACACTTGCACTGCAATCGGTGAATGCCTTCGGACATTCGTTCCCGTCTTCACGCACGACAGGACTGGTCAGCAGGAGTTTGTTGCACCCTTGAAGCTGTTGCTTTCGGACAAACACTCACAGTTTGCCCAATAGAACACGTTAGTCAGAATTTGGAAGGCGTTGCCAATAACCAGCCAGGGGACACTAGATACACCGTCACTGGAATACATGAATCGAGAGAATCGACGGCATTGACCGTCCGACAAATACTCTATTCGAACAACCTTGCGTCGTCTCCCTGACGCTCTCGCTG
>JBBPKO010000260.1:3665-35703 GCA_038089295.1 Xerocomus amazonicus
ATATTGGACTGATTTCTATGCTATGCTGTGCACCGTCATGCGTCTTTATTCATTGTGTTTCCCGCTTTTCTCGTCAACATCCTCGCGCAGTTGCCTTGCTCAGATCTATAAATGTACAATGCGTTCTTGTGGTCCCGCGCCGTAAGGTGGCCTGGCTGGCGTTTGTGTTAGGAGATGACTGCGGTAGACATAGACACACAGTCAACCAAGGCCACCCCATGGTCCGCGTATTCTCCGTGCGAGTTGTATATCACGCTGCATGATAGTAACGCGTTTAGCGTGTATCGCACAGAGATTTCTACGAGTGAAACTGTGTTAGGGGAGGGGTAGGGGAAAAGCATGGAAAGGCACGCACGCATCTTCAAAGAGGTGGACGAGGAAGGCCTCTGTTGCCTCCTGCAGGGCCAATATAGCGGAAGCCTGCCACCGCAGACCGGTCTCACCCGTCTGGTAGTTGGTGTCTGTCATCATATCTAGTGCAATCTCACGAACCTGGACGGTCGACACGAAGGCCCAGTATGAGAGGGGAGACAGAATGGCGAAATGGCGACGCACGACGCGAGAGAAAGGGAGCTTGCGCAGAAGGAGGTCAGTGCTGCGTTGATACTTGCGAATCTCGCGAAGTGCAAGCGTGCCAGGACGATAGCGGCGTTTCTTGCGTTGTCCGAGCTGCTCGTTGGCATCTGAACGACCTGGAGGGAGTGAGATGGCGCGTGAAGCGACGTGGAAGTGGCTCACGGGGAGCCTTGTCGCGTGAGGAGGACGCGACGGGTGGCCGACCGCCGGTGGTCTTGCGGGCTGTGGACGGACGTCGTGAGGGTGCTGCGGATATGTTGTTGCTCTCGTCGTCGTTGTCGCCGCCGCCCGCGTCGTCTCGCTGAGCTCGTTTCCGTTTCTGCACGGTCTGAGCCATGGTTAAAAGACAAGACGAGTGTTGGTAGTTGCCAAATTAGTGGTACCCGATGGTGTCGCCTGTGATCACTGGCTACTATCGCTACACAGATATCTGCTTTGAATGGTACGTTCTGCGGCCATCCTCATCGTTCTGGATGTCGCTCACAGCAGCGTACAGGCACCAGGCCCTCCCTGATCCGCTCGATCGTAGCCCTCTCAAGGCCCTCCTCTCACAGGATGCCCTCGTCCATCCGGAACACCCCCTCCACAGGGACGTCCAAGGCGTCGAACTCTACCTCGGCACCCTCCAAAACTTTGAAACCCGTCTTCTCTTCTCTTCTGCCCAGGTCGAATACATAAGATACTGGCTGCACGCCATGCAGCTCACCCAACACCCCATCCCGCTGCCCTACTCCGACTGTCTCCTTACAGAATCAAGTCTGAGGCACGTGTCCCCCATCCGGCTAAGCACTAGAGAGGATCTGCGCAGGGCTCTCAAGGTCAGTCTCGGATCTATCAACCCCCGTCTCTCTGACCATCCCTACAGCAAATCGAGAAGAATAACAAGCGTCTCAAGGGCGTCGATCCGACCCTCAACGCACGACGCGACATATTTGAACGCGTGCGTTCATTCTGGTCACAGAAACGCGGCGTGTGGTGTGCCCTCGACTTTGAGGCATGGGACAGAGATCACACCCTCCTCACCGAATTCGGATGGAGCAGCGTCCGCTGGGAGGACGACGAGCAGATCGAAGAACAAGGCCATTTAATTGTCAAAGAACACAAGTATTACACAAACACGTTTGTTCCGGATCATAGAGAAGTTCGTCTCTCCCTTTTTTGACGCCCACTCTCTTGAACGCGCGAGTAGCACTTTGCGTTTGGCACGAGCGAGGAAGTCGATAAGAAAATGTTCAAGGATCGCATCCAGACGCTTGTCGCAGAACTTCAGTCTGTTGGCCCACTCTTCTTGATCTTTCATGACAATAACCAGGACATCAAGTATGTGTACCACCTTACACACTCTCACGTATGTCTGACGCAGACGATAGATACCTCAAGTCAAAGCATGTGGATGTCGTGTTGCCCAACATGGCATTCATGCTCCCGGAATCACCCCCGCAAGGTGGTGTCTTTATTATCGACACATCAGACCTCTTTGCTGCCCTGGAAGGGGAAGCGGGTGGCGACCGCCGATCGTTAGAGCGCGTTTGCAGGCATCTGCAAATCCCCACGACATATCTCCACAACGCAGGAAATGATGCACATGTGTGTTGGCATTGTTTTCGATAAAAAAAAATATTACTCACGTGGTGAACAGTACACAATGTTGGCGCTACAATCAATGGCATCTGGAGATCACATTGACATGCAGCGGGAAAAACGTTGGCCAAATCGCACGGGAAACAATAGTGGAGCACCACAGACGAGCACTAGCGTCAAGGTAAACTTGGATGTTGGGGAAGAGGACGATGATTTCTCGGACCAAGACGGTATTTTTGGACCCGTTATAAAAACGACCCAGAACACCTTTCCAGACAATGATCCCAATGATGAAGCTTGAGCGTAGCGAACCGATATGAGTATTTGATTTCTAAAGTGTGCGTGTCTATATTGTTCGTCTTGAAAAACAAGACCCGAGTAGTTAATCTTCTTTCTCCTTTTCATTACCAACACCGCCATCGCCGTTTGCAGCGCCATCATCCTCGTCATCTGACCTGTCATCCGTCATGGTAGCAGGTCTTAGGGACCTACGAGTCCTGGATCAAAGGATGCGAAGAAACGACATGGCATGACGAACCTTAGGGCAATACGTATGATAAAGTAGTACCAAAATATGTTGAGGATCTGGAGAAGTACGAGGGGCGTGAAAATTTGATATTTCATCCACCAAACAAGCCAAGCCCCTGTCTCGGGTGCCCAAACTCGATTGGCCGCACTACTCAAGGTTAGCAAAGTGAGACGGCAAGGAGTGGGGAGCTCACGGGATCAGGTCGAATTCGTACCAAACGGACCAGAGCATGACGATGTTTAGATAGTGACGGAAGTACCTTATGGCAAAGCAGCGTCAAGAACGACGCGACGACGAATGGGAGATATGACTGACGTCCATATGCAAAGAAATGTTAGGAAAGAGACCAATTTTGCTTTGTGGAGTTGCATGTAGTTGAAAAGTTTGGAAACCTGTTGCGCGATGAGTGGGACGCCAGAAGGGGTTAAAATAAAAAGGGGCTAACGGCAAGGAAGACATCTGGGATGTCCATACTCATATATACCGCGTTGCCGATGAGCGTCAAGTTGATGAGATAGCTCCAACTGAAAAAAAAAAAAAGTAAGATGGGATTGAGCGAACAAGGGAGAAGACAGACCCTATGAGCCAAAGCGTGACAAAGTGGTGGGCAACGAGTTCATTGTAGTCCTTGCGGGGTTTTTCAAGGCGGAGGAGAAGAACAATGAGTTGTTGGCACCAGTAAGCAGAATGCATGAGGTAGTATCGTTTCAAATCTGGTATCATGTCCCAGTGGGGATAGCCTAGGCGAGAAATGTGAGGAAATGGGAGTATGAGAGGGGAAGTGAGGGTGACCTCGCCAAAACTGGTCTGTCTGATACCAGTAGGTTGGTAAACGGGACATGATGTACTATGGATGGGTTAAGAAGGGGGATGGAAAGAAGACTGTGATGTACTGACATAACCCCAGGCGCCCATGACGGCGAAGTAGACGACGGCGTAGCCCTGTTCACCGAATCTGTCGCGCTTTGCAGGGCGCTTGATGCCAAACCGGCGAGCTATCGAATGGCAGATGTTGACGGTAATGATCTGGCGAACGAAGGAGAAAAATACGATGTGATAAGCGACAAAGACGAGATCAAGATGGCCCTTTTGGTAGCGAATGTCAGAGTCGGGAGAGGAGGGCACGCGATGGGAGATAAAGAGGAGTGGTCGAAAGGGGTTTGGCAGGTCTTCGGCGACAAACGGAGCGAGAAGCTCCCAGTTAACAAAAAGGATGACAGGAATCAAGAGGAGCTTGAAGGAAGAGGCTGGAAGAGGAGTGAGTTTATGGGAGGAGTGAGGGGAGCAGAGTACCTGGGTTGACGACCCATCTCGCAGACTTGAGGTCGGACCAAAAGCTGGGACATGGGTGGTGCTTGGGCATAGGCGGGGTGGTGGGCGTGAGTGCGAGGGGACTAGAAAGATAATGAGGAGGGGAGAAAGAGAAGGAGAAGGAGGAGAAGAAAGTACGTCTGGGGGGAATTGAATGGGCCAGTGAGATGATGTGTAGGGTCGACCCTGACGAAATATAAATTATTATTGTTCTTATAGGGTAATAAAATAAAATAAAATAAAATAAAAACAACCGACTCGATACGTCGAAGCGCCCGTGCCGATTTCTTGACGCGAAAGGACATGGTGGCAGGGCAGCGCAAAGAGCTACCCCTGATCGGATATCGGAATCTCGTTTAAATATGTGTAGTAAACATAAAATATTAAATTAAATTAAATGTTTTCGACAGTGGGTCTGTTCCAGTCGTTGCCGTGTCCTCGCTCGTCCGACTGCACGCTGCTCTGCCCGTTCTCGCATGCACCCGTACAATCACTCAGAAATCGCCCAATCGCAACACCAACCGACCCTCCCCAGACGATCCCCGCAAAGAGAGCGCTCGAACTGACCGTGCAAGACCACCATCCACCCCTACAGCGCAGCATCAGGACATCTCCTCAGCAGAAACCTCCTCAAACTCAGCCTACCGCAGTGCGTAACTATTCTTAGTTCCCTCTGTCTTTAGCTCACCCATGTAGACCGGCGCACCAACGCTCAGGATCAATGCTGCACGCTCGCTCGTCCCCTTGCCTGTTCGCCAGGTTCGCGATCAACGTTCCTTCTGCGCACCACCCTCACCCCCCCGTAACAGGTCATGCTCAAGAGCCTATACGATCACTTTGTCGTCCTATATGAATCCATCCTGCCCTCAAATCCAACCCTCGCCTCAGAGCATGCTCTCCGCCAAGAAGAACAAGTCTATGCCAAGTCCACGAAACTTACTTATCGAAACGTGCGCTTACTCATTCCTCGACCGTGTTCTCCTTTCATTCTTTTTTTCAGGCCGTCATTAACTCAATCGCTTCCCTCAAGAGGCGTCCTATCCCCACGTCCATCTCCCATCCCTCTGTTGGCACCGATGACGACGTCGCAGCACGCGCAGAAACGCGCAACAAACTCGATGCCCTCCGTCTCACCCGCTCGGCCCTTTCCCACCTCCTTATGTCTACCAACTCAATGCAACAGTGTGGTTACGTAACCGAAATACCAGACGCTCCCGGTGGTGGATCAATACCTCATGCAATTGGCCAAATCGTACAATGCGATCGTTGTAATCAGCGCTATGTCGTCACCAACTCCCCCGCACATAACGAATGCACTTATCATTGGGGAAAACCATTTAGCAGAACCATCAACGGTGTGTACCACTTCTCTCGTCCACCTCCCACCAACCTTTCGCTAGGTGAAAAACTGCGCGTATACTCATGTTGTTCAAAAACAACAAGCGAGGACGGCTGCTCAAGAGGATTCCACGTCTTTTATGAATCCGACCCAACTCATCTCCATCTCCGTCAGCCATTTTCGTGCACACGACCCCCAAAACCCCACCATGAGGGTAGCCCTGCAGATACTGCCTTGGATGTCGTTGCTCTAGATTGTGAAATGATTTATTCTACAGGCGGCATGCGTGTCGCCCGTGTCTCGGTCGTCGATGGCGCAGGGATCAAGATTTTCGACGAATTAATTCGGATGGATGATGGTGTCGATGTCATGTCTGTATCCTACTCTCTATCCCCTCCATCTCCCTGATCCCCTCCCAGAGACTACAACACTCGATTTTCCGGCATCACAAAGGAGGACCATGAAAAGGCATCGTTAACACTCCCTTTGATACGGCAATCCCTCGATTCGTTCATTAGTTCCGAGACCATCATCATCGGACATGCACTGGAGAATGATCTCAGGACATTGCGTATGGTACACCACCAATGCGTCGATACCGTCGTCCTTTTCCCACATCGAGCCGGACCACCCTACAGACGATCCTTGAGAGACCTGTCCGTATCATCTCGCTCGCTTTCTTTCCGTTCGCTCACAGTGATCCATTAGCGCAAAGGAACACATCGGAATATCAATCCAAACTGGAGATGGATCAACTGGCCACTCCTCCGTAGAAGACTCTATCGCCACTCTCGACCTTGTTCGATGGTACATCCTAAATAAAGCAAAAAACAAGACTACAACTTCAGATCCATAACCGATTGGTATATGTCCTACATTCGCGTATTATTGACGTTGTGAAGGGTACACTTGTTCTACGCTATGCAGACACTTGCCAGCGCCCCTTGACATCATGACGGCGCGAGCATGAGCCGCTCTCAACGAAGCAGTGTCCCTTGATAAAACACGTTCATGAACATAAGAGTGAAAAAAAAGAACAAGGGTATCTAACCACTGCGCGCTGCTAAACGTCCCATGATATCGTCCCCACCCTCTTGCTCCTCCGCATTGTCTGATTGTGTGACCTGAAAGAGATTTATAAGGAATATACATTCGCCACTGGTACCATGAACGAACCACGCGTAAAACAGATTTCTTCGAGGACTCCTGCATTTCACCAGCTATGATGAGTTCATCCAGGATCTACAAGACGCATCAACCACTCGCGCAGGGCACACGAAATGGCACCTACGGCATACGCTTTTTGGAAGTTGAATATGCTACGAGGACTGTGACCAAACCTCCTAAGCATTTAAACGTCCCGACTTACAGATCCAACTCGCATACCTGTCACGGCCGGAACCGTCAAGTCTCCAATCGAGCACGCACGAAAAGGGAATGACGCACGTTTCCAAAGTATCTATCCAGAACCTCGACATAACGGTGGATAATTTCTAGTGTTATGAGCTCATTGTCCGCCGAGCTTACCCCGCAGACGAAGAATAGCGAGGCGTATCTCCGGTAAACAACCTTAGTGTCTGCGAGACAGTTGGACAGACCCCACATCATCTCAGTCAATCGCGGGAGCGACGATGGGGTATTACTTGCCCTTGTACTCTAAAAAGTTGCACATCCGTGTGCGCCGAGCCAAGACCAGCTGGGTGACATCTTTCACGATCTTGGCTTTTGCTTTCGGAGCCATGGTAATAAACCATTTCGCAAGCCGGAGTTTTCCTGGTGATGGATTCTAATGTAAGAGACCGTCTGTCGTCTTTTCGTGAAGCATTGGACGAGCCTTGTCGTGACACGAGTAAGATGTAGTTGATCATGACCAAGGATCTTAAGTGGCTGTGCAAATGATGGACTATTCTTCCAAACTACTCTGCACTGCATCTACTGTATACTTAACGCAACGGTTGACTCTAGAATATCTCTGTCAGTGCAATGGTCTCAGCCGAGCAGAATGGTTGGAATCGGATTAGATCAAGAAACATTCAGCGGGCACCACTTGCTCACAGTAGAGATACGGAGGGTGCCCTCGAACCACTTTTTGTCGTCATCCATTTCTTGAATGAAACGAATGCTCACCAAATTCTACCTCTTGCGCGGCTGGCGGACCCCACGAGACGGAGTCCGCGATGATGATGATGGCGCTGAAGGCGAAGTGACCAGGGCTGCTAATCGTTTCTTCCTTCGCAGCTCCCAATAGTCGAATAACCAGGTCTGTACAAGGCCAAACGCAGCCGAAGTTACCCAGTACAAGACAACACTCTGAAAATCCGATGAGCCAGAGAAACGGATAGCACAGAAACAACTCTACCCCAGGAACCATTGTCGCAATGAGGATTCGCATGATAGACACTAGTCGAAGAGCAGACCTGATGATTTTTTGTGGCTCAATCACCACTTCGCCCTTGGCGATTTTGTTCTCCTTCCAGTCTTGCACCTTGGCCTCGCGCTCACGTTGTTGCTCCGTCATAAACCACCTAGAACTCTCTACGTTGGCCAGAGTAATAAAACCAAGTGCAATCGGCAAGACTGCGGTTGGGTCTGGATGTACAAGCGTAGAGAGTGTGAGAAAGGACTCCGAGTCAAATGGCGTCGGGTGCTGCGACAGCTGTGCGAGCACAATAGAGCATCCGACAAAAACGGGCAACTGAGTGAGGGGTGGTATGGCCATCGTTATCCAGGGCTGGCAACGATATTTTGTAAACAGTTCTTTGCGGCGGGCAGTGACCTGACGGAACGAGGTTAGTCCGAAACGACGACAAAATGGAGTAAGAGGACCATACAGCAAGTTTCATCCTGGTATGATGAATTGTCTGCAGTTCCTCCTTTGTACCCTGCACTTTCTCCACCTGCATCTCTCCGAGTACTCTTTTTGCAATCATCGGTGCCTCTGACTGTAGACAGGGTAAAACGTGCTCTTCAGCCCTCCATTGTCTTCGCTTAGACTACATGCGGTCAGTGGAGATCTCAGAAGGAATGTGATGGTAGGAGGAATTCACCCATACTGAGAACGGGACGGTGAATGCGAGTCGAGTGAGTACTGTGCAGAGGATGATCGTTGAGGAATACGCAGGCCACGATGAAGGGATTGGAAGAGCTGTTGCAAGGTCGAGGAAACCATCTTTGAGGACATCTAGACTGACAAAGGTCCTCCGAGAGTGGCTCGAGTAGAGACCCAGCTGAGGTCGAGACCGGTAGTACCCTCTTCGAAAGAGACTAACCAACATCAAACAATTTCCAGTGAATCGCACGATAAATCAAGGCTATTCTAAGCGACCCTTACTACGACGTCGCGCTCCTCAATCTTCTACGTCCATCTCCACGACACCTTCTTCCGAGCTGGCCTCTGCCGGACTGTAGGTCGAGAACGAAAACGTCTTCCCAAGGAAGCTCCCAGGGTTGAACACATGACAACCAGAATAGGTCAACTTGTACTTTTCGTATCTGTCAGCGAGTACGACCTTTTTGAACACGACCAATCAGCCTACTGAGTTGCCCAAATAATAGCACAATGTCTTACGGTTGTCGGCAGTGGGTAGAGGCGCAGTGTGTGATCGTAATCACACAATGTCGGCTGGACTTGGGCTGTCAAGGGCGTCAAATGACTCTGGTCTAGAATTGTCTGCACGAGCTAGACAACTTCCATTTAGTGCAATGATGGACACAACCAAATGAAAAAGCATACATATCTTCTCAAATCTTCTCCTATGACATTTGGTTTGACTTCCACTGTGTTTCGCAACATCCTCGCCATCGTATCCTCGCGAAAAATCACAATCTCCTGTGCAAAAAATTTCAAACGACAAGGGTTACTAGCGAAGTGTGCATTTGGAATCTTGGCCCTGATCTGAGACGTGAAAGATGACAATATTGGCTTCCGCGGTAGAGTCACATTGCTTGTCAGATCAAGCGGACCAGGAACAAAGACAAAATGGGTTGAACGAGTAATCTGAGGATACGAGGCAATCAGCTGACCAAGGGAATCAAAGTTTTCTGTGCATCGATTTTCAGTCCCTATTGTACTTTGAAGTAAATTTGAACGTGCCTTGGTATTGTTGAATATCTCGTCCGCTTCCTTGGATAATTGATCGGCTGGTAAAGTTTCCACACATGATAATGACTTTGGGTATAAAATTGTTTTCAATGCAGTTGTCAAACATCTTTTGAAGTCCAGTAAAGGTTTCGGGATTGTCGAGCCAGACATCGGACAGGAAGAAGAAGTAAACATCCGAAAGCTCCTCCCGAACACGACGGGTATAAGTTGACTGGATGTAGATCAGATATAGGCTTCCACGACGAAATACAACATACGTCTTCCAGTAGAGTAGTCGAACCTTGCCCAAGAAAATCTATGTGGCCATATATTGAGCTATAAAAGTAAGCGTCCCTTCCGTTTGGTATCGAGTAATGGCTCACCGGGCCGTCTCGCGGTCTTCGCACGGCGGTTGACCCATAGCAATCACTTCCAAGGTACCATCTTCCGTATACTCGCCTTCTACGAGAGCAATACAACCCTCAGTGTACAGCCCTTCCCCGGGGTCGTCCTTTGTCGGAATAAGCACGCAAAACTACGCAATAATGCCAGCATCCCTACCAGCTTGGATACATCCAACACAACATTCCCGTCGGCATCCTCAAGGCATAGTTTGCCTTCCATGTTATGCGCGAGCATACCAAGTAGCAAAAATCTTTCTCCGGCTCTGCCCAGAAGATGTTTCGTCGATTTCAACTGTCTCAAGATTTATGGAAATAGATCTAGACTGATACCATTGTCTTGACCATACCGTCACGAGATGTTCCCGATCACGAGAGGGCAATGTAGAGGGCGAAAAGTGTTCGTTGCGCAGTACAGTTTGCTTGATGATTTGAAGCCTGTTGCGCGTGGACGTTATGCGTGATTCTGCTGTGCCAGATATCGTTGGTGGCACTGGGGATCTTCGGACGTCACACAAGGTGAAATGAATGGAATCATAGCACAAGACATACCTTTCAAAAGTCCCCCGTTCGTGTGACCAATTCCAAGCTGGCATTTCGAAAGCATCAATTATATATAAGTGACTTCCGGGATCAAGGAGCTCAGTTTCGATGCGATCACCGGAACCTTGCTCTTGAAGGGTTTCATATAATCTCTGAAGAACAGATAATGACACCTTCATAGCGGCGTCTAAGCAAAACGCTCAGGAGCACAACTGAGACAGAGACTAGACACACTACCATCTTGTTTATTGTACTCTCTAGCAATTGTCTCGATGGAAAACTCGACTTCTTCGTCCGTGATTTCGTGGCGGTCAAGAATCTCCTCAAGGAACTGTAGGGCTTCAGGTCCAAGTGAATGACTGTACTTGCGAAAGACCTGAAGAAACCGGTTGAACGCTTTAAAAGACAAGGAAGGATCAAGGAACCTTGATTATGACTCGCTGGCGTGCATCAGCCATACTAATTGTTGGGCGTGGTGAGAGAAGTGAAACCCAAAACAAGTCGCGCTCGGGTCACAGATGATATATATCTCCTAGAGCGAATACTATTGTACGGTTGATGCTATCGTATGGCGTTCATAACAGTGACACAAGCGGAGATGTACTGAATTGGGACAGGTCTCATCCAGTGTTTCGGTCATGTTCTCAGCTTTGGACCTCGACATAAGACCGGGATCGGGCATAGGAATGTTTGAGCTGGGTCCGTTTTTGTGTTTTCGCCGGGTCGACAGTCTTGATGCCCTACTAGGCTCGTCTCTCTGGTCAGTAGTTTCTACCCTGCGAACGCTTCAACATCTATTCCCTCAGGTGGAAGTCAAATTTGATCCAGAGAATCCATCCACAACGCCAGTCATACTTCATCTGCGCCCATATTTTGACCTGCTCTTCTCCGCTTATCACCAGCGACTGCACACTATTTGTCTGAGAAAGCCAAAAGACTCTCATCCCTCACTCGTGCTCAGATACAAGGATTCGGTGATCTGTTCGGGTGGGGAGCCACTAGTCAAGGTCAAGATAAGCAGAACATTTGGCCCAACATACCCAGGAGACGAACTCAAGTATCCGGGTGTCTGGTTCAGTTTTGATGATGATACTGTCAGCGAGGGGCTCAAGGGTAGTTCGTCGCGTCCAATTGCAGATAATAGGTCAAAGGAGGTCAAACGCATTATTGTCACGCAGAAGGACGCTCACGACGGAGAGCGTGATCCGCTCGACGAGGTCGCTCCCTGTACAATTATGTATGGGGACATTTCACGAGCCGTAGTCAAAGTAGGAAGCAACTCTCCTTTATATCCGCGCATTCACATTGCATTCGTAGATTAAAAACGGCGTCGTCTTCCATTTCTATGGCCCCTCCGGCTCTTCCGCGTTACGTCTTCATGTCCGCTTGGGAGAAACAACTGCACAGGACCTCAACATTGATCTTGGGACGCCATCCAGAGTATTTTATAAGGATGACGAACGAATGGCAATTCATTCGCCTAGCACGCAGCTAGAAGATGAGACCCAGAGTACAGATTGTGAGTCATATGCTTCCAAAAGATGGTTTTTCATGATGATCATTAGACTTCTACAATTATTTTAGTCATGGTATTGACTTCCTAATTTCTGGTCAAACACATGTGGTGCGCAAGATCATATTACACTCTAATGTGGTGAGGAATGAGGCCCTGCGTTAATTGCTAATGTTAAAACGGTTGTTTGAAGCCAGGTTCCCCTTTGTTTCAACAGTATAAGCGTTGTCCCTGGGAGTTAGAGGGAAAACCAGAGGATGATGAGGACGGTCAGTGAAATATCACCTTTAATTACAACATGACCTAAATCGACTAGATTCACCTCCAAGGATGCGCTTCACAGACAAGGTAAGAGATTATTTTTGCTCGTCTTCCAGGGTATTAAGGACGGTTCAGTTCGAAGCGATCAGTCATTTTCTCAGCCCAAAGGATCTTCCGCCGTCTATGGTGCACGATCGTACGGAATACGAGGATAACCTGACACTGCCAAGTGCAACCTCAAGTAAGGTTCCTCAAATTGTCGTTTTCCGTTTGTTGACACGTTCGTTCAGAGCTTTACGGTTATGATGGCGTAATATTAGAGGTAAATGAGGCATCTCAAGTTGTAGCAGTCATGTTGTTCTAAGCAAGTATTGTGAATAGCTTGTACATAGTGATTACGTCTGGATGTTTACCTCTCCCCATCAGCTGGAAAAAATGTCAGGCCAGATCACTCTAAGCTCCTCTAAATTACTAATTACTGCAATCCCTTCCACATCTGCCGCCGAGTTGCCATTGTCCCCCAGGGTCTTCTCCTTCCCGCCTTCCACGACGTCTAGTCCCGTTTCGTGGAAATGGGCGCATCGGCCCCAGCCCAGATTTCTAGCGGCAATCACATTTACCCTACTGTCATCTATGAATAAGCATTTCGAGGGATCTGAAATGCGAGCAGTATCCATTGCCTATGGAAATATAATTATGTGTGAATCGAGGTTATAAAAACACTCGCTAAATCCCTACATTATGAAAGTACTTTGATTCTGGTTTACAAGTAAAGTGTGGTTGCTCGTAGTCGCAATAGACAAGCCCTTCTATTTGGTCGTGGACATTCAGGATCTGGAGCACGCGATTGGCATGCTAGTATAATTTGTGAATATCCCTCAGTCATCCGGTTTGCAGGACGTACGATTTTGTAGGCATTTGTGAGTGCCCAAACGCGAACCTTGGTTCTGTCCAGGTCTTGAAGTAGTTTCCTCAGTCTCAGGTCCGGTTTAATGCACTCTTCGAGAGGGAGAGTGCCATCGCATTTCTGGTCAAAGTCAAGTGGGTCTGAGCAGCAAGCAACATATTTGTTACGAGTCAAGTGCAAACGCGAATGCAATCACCTATGTCGTGATGCCGCGTGAGGCCACGTAAGGCGAGTCCGTATTGTGTATAATATTTATGGTGCAGTTCTGACGCTTCTTGTTCATCGAGGCCCATGGAAACAAAATATGCTCCAAGAACTCCATAAGGGAGCTTTTTCTCATTCCGAAAAAACATACCATGAATCCGTTCACCCATTGCATGGGATATCTTGGTACTAGCAGAATAGAGAGTGTTGTCAATGTCAAACCAGATGACCATTCGCGGATCTTTCAAAAAAGAGTTTGAGAATATTCCATAAGAGTAGAACTAAAGTAGCATACCCTCTGAGTCTCTGCTGGTAGACATGACAAGGGTATTGTTGAGTTGAGGCTTACAAAATGAAGTAGTCAAGGGTGGGCTCACGCTGCGATATATCAGGAATGTGGTCCACACAATCCAAACTCCGAACATCATCGCAGCAGTGTAGCCCCCCCACTGTGCAGATTGACGACCTCAACGACATAATCCTCAAGACTAACGACCAGTGAGTGCGACTCATTCTGGCCAGAGTGACACGCACAAGTCTATGTACTGATGCACTACCACCCATGTGATGGAAGGGGCATCTTGGCTGGATGTCCGGTCAGCACTTTGGATAAGACGCTTGCTAACGTTCTCTTTAGATGGCCCGTAGCAAACAACTCGCGCCTGGCATCTCTACCAGGCGTCCCCAAGCCGTTGCTCGCCGTAGTTTCAAGGTCGTAAAAAAACCAGACCCAGATACCATCCCCACGAACGAGGTTAGGGTGGAAGGCGACAAGAATGGTTCTTTCCGTTACGTCCCCGAGTTCAAGGCACCCCGCTACTATCCCGCAGAAGACGTTCGCCAACCGAAGAAAAGCCGTAAATCACCCAAACCTACCAAACTTCGTCCATCCATAGTTCCGGGGTCCGTTCTCATCGTAGTTGCTGGCCGTTTCAGGGGGAAGAGGGTGGTGTTCTTGAAGCAGCTGAGGAGTGGGCTGTTATTGGTGACGGGTCCATACAGGATTAACGGTGTTCCCCTACGGAGGGTGAACCAAGCATATGTCATAGCTACGTCGACAAGGGTTGACCTTGAAGGTTTTGAGGTAGGTTCGATGTCAACTGGATTGTGCTAATGGCTGACCGCCGTGGTAGGTCGACCCAAAGATCAATGACGCGTACTTTTCCAAGCCTATCGTGAAAGGTGCACCATCCGCAGAGACGGAGTTCTTTGAGGAGGGCAAGCCCAAGCCAAAAGAACCATTCCCAGAAGCCAAGTCGGCTGATCAGAAGGAAGTAGACAAGGCTGTCGTCGCCGCTGTTCAGAAACAGGCGAACTTGGCCAAATATCTGAAGGCCACTTTTGGTCTCACCAAGGGTCAATATCCTCATCAGATGGTGTTTTGAGGAGACGGCGTTGTGCTATGTAGTAAAACTGTCGATTGCATACATGCACTTACTCTATTGGAGTCACGTGTCTGGTCTGACTTTGCCTTGCACCACTCGTTCGAGTCGTTCGTTCGAAACCAGGGATCGATGCCGTCCATCCAGTCCAGCCCGTGGTTGCTACTTATAAGCCTTGCTTTTGTCTCGCTTTTGTCATTCAAATGGCCCACGACAACCCATTCTTGGATTCTGCTTGCCTGTTGGCCTCTCGGCGTTCTCGCCTTCTTATACGTCGTTCGTGTGTACCTCGCACCGTATGTCCTTACGCGCTTTTCCAGTCATATTCGGGTCCGCAGCGTCAGCTTGCGCTCCATTCGCGGGCTATACTTTCGCAAGGGCAACCGGACTTGGCAAGTCGACCGTTTTGTATATTCCTATCGCGCTTCCACGGACGATGGTCCGCGAAGGCTCTCTTTTAGGATCGAAGGCTTTAAATTAGTTATAGAGCCTCCCCCAGTTCCTCAACCTTCACCACGCCCAGCTCACAGGCGCGGTCTTACACTTGCCACGCTTTCTCCATCTCCTCTGGCGCTTTACTTATGGTCCGTAATATCAAGTCTGTATATTACATTAGATCCCGCAATTCGCCCTATCATTCGCCTTGCCGTGACGGCTACTCTACAGCAAGTCATTCGTTTCATACCGAGACTTATGGAGACCGTCCAAGTGAATATCGATCAAGCGATTATTTCATATATCGGCCCCCTTCAAGTTCAGCTTGTTGCGCAGAACATTGCGTTCAAGGGTCACGTTTCTTTTACTCAGAGCACTCAGCCTCATCCCATCGGAAATCATGTTACTCCAAGAAACCAGGCGCTCAACGCACGAGCTCTTGCAATGGGAGCCTGGAGATCACGTCTTTCCAACGGATTTCATCGTACTTGGACCCGCACTTGGAATGATGTGTTGGGACAAATGACGGGCACTATCTCATATGATTTTGCAATATCACAGATTCATGGTTTCATCTCCCCGGATTGTCTCATACAAATAGGTATGTACGTTTGATTGCGAGTCCGTTTGAACTCCATTGAATGGTATTTTTAGGTGTATCAGGTGGGACAATATTGCGCTCACTCGACTCGCTTGTCGTCAACGGTTCTGCTCGTTTTCGTCCAAGGGACGGGACCATTGAGCCGTGCAGCGTTCAGAATCAAGTCAAGCTTGGAGCCCTTCATGTGGACGCGGACAACCTTCGGCGCTGGTTATCAGACCTCAAGATTACGACAAAAAATGTCCCCACTCCACCTCTCAGCTCTTTAAGCGCAGCTACTTCACCATGGTTGAAAAGTCCCTTTAATGGGGTGAATATTCCCCTCGGCTATGTTTGTAGTTTGCTGACATTTCCAAGTCCTCTATCACTTCAGATGCTTGCGTTCAAGTTGTGACCAAGCGAAGGAATCAGAATAAATTGGTGCGTTTCAAGATATTTATCTCGGTACATGTATTAAATGCCTATTGTCCAAGTCTCTTCAACCCATCGCGGTTGCTCGTCTTGATCTGGATTCTGTTACCATATCACAAAAGATTGGTTGCCACAAGTTTGACGTTGTCTTTACTGGGGCAACCTGCTCTTGTGAGCCCAGCAACGCAGCAGTGAATCCTGTCCATCGTGCTTGGCTAGGCAGTGGATCGTTAATGGCATCTCGGGCGTTCATGTTTCGTTTTAAACTCGAAGGTCTTCTTTTTCATAGGGCGGGAGGGCCGATCCGATCCGACCCACCTATTTTATCTGCTGGTTCCACCTTGGTTGACCTCACGCTGTCAGATTGGCCGTCATTAACAACTGTCGATCGTTGTTTTTGTGATGCCAACCTACCGTCTCTGTTTTTCGGGTTGCAGGTCACTTCTCTGTCAATTACGGATCGGCATGACTCGCTGTTCAACCTGATGGAAGAATTTAATTCACTCGAGTCGTCAGACGCCCTTTTGCCGACCATCGTCTCGCCAGTTCCCCGTATCATCGTGGATGCGAGAATAGGTCGCGTTTCTGCGCGTGTCGTGTGTACCGATGTTCCTGGAGTTGAGGAGCCATTTTCAATGGAACTGGAAACAGAAGGGATGATCTTTACTTCGTCTTCCAGTTTCCATATAGGAACAAATTTGAGGCAACAATTCCCACTTGACGGAGACCTCCCTTTCCACATGGCATGTCCCTTCACACTTTTCGTGTTCCCACTCTTCTTGCGAGTACGCTCGCATTCCACAAACATCGCTGCACGGCGTTTGTCAAGGTGGGGTGCAGAATGCACGAGCAACGAAACTTTATTCTCCATGGAGGCTCTGGAAGTTAATGGAGTGTTAACGGGACTCGGAGAAGCGAATGACGACGATCAATTTGTGTGCACTACACTGAACACTCGCACATTATCCATTGAAGCTCATTGTTACACGGAAGCAGGGATAGTGGAATTATGGCAATCTGAAAAACTCAGACTCCTGAGTGTGTTCCTGTCATTACTGTCAGCCCGTCGGTTTTCCTCGCAGACAAGGTCCTCTCGCACCCCCGAGGTTTCGTCTCTGGGTTGTGCTATCTCGTTTTCTGTCGCGCGATTTGTGCTGTTTGTGACAGGCTCAGACATCAACCCCGACGCAGAGAAGGACATCACGCGCGGGATCGCGTTCAGTACTGGTTTATCGCTCCAGTACTGTTCTATCAACGCGGAGCAAGGGTACGCTCTCCCGCCCCGGTCATACTTTCAAAACAGGGAGAAACTGTCCCTACCCATCGATAGACTGCGTGACGTTAGCCTCCTGGAGACTTTGGGTGTTAATGTGATCCTCGGAAAACTCATGCTTTGGAATACAACGCTGCGTGCCGCCGCTGCGGACGAATTCTCCATGGACGATCCACACATTACAGAAAGGGACAGTCCCCTCTTGGACACCAAACAACTTTTCTCCATCAAAGGTACTGATGTCGACGTCAGATTTGTTCCAAAACCCCCCATGGGTTCGGCAGATCATGCCTTGTGGGATGTTGCATTCAGCGTGGACGACACGCTAGTGCACTTTGAACTTAGCCAGATCTATTCGACCCTGCTTGCATTACGGACGGTCCAAACACTCCAGCAATGTGCAAAGCCCTCGAGCATTTCGGAATTATCCCCATGTTCTGCTTTGTCCTCTGAATTAAATGTTCGCGGCACACTCAAAGCCATTCGTTCACGTTTATGGTTCATGGAGGAAACAGCAATCGCACGGGTTAATTATCTCAGCGTAACGTTCACTCCTCACGATGCGCGCTGTTCTATCAATTCGTTACTTGTATGGGTCCCAGTTAATCCACAACAGTCGGATGTCGAGGTACCAACGCTGGGAGGAACCTGGGAGGAGCTTGGCCGTTTCCACAGATGCACTTTGTCCCTCGCTCCGTCATTGAAGGGCCCGATCCTGGTTGACAGCGATAGCGTACGGTTTCGGATCCCTTCTGGCTATGTATACGCTGAACTTCAACTTGCTATGATGGTCACCATCAAAGCAATTAGGCATTTGGCTTACGTGGTCCGATGCGCCAAATTTTCTCCTGTCCCCACGCCAGATTCAGAACCTGCAAAGCTTGTGCCTGATGTCACCTTCAACTGTCGGATGTTTTGCTTCGAGGCTGTGGATGACCCCTTCGAGAGTCGGCTAGCGTTGAATTTCAGGATTGGTCTTGCTGCAGCAAAAGCCAGGCTTCACCGCGAGGAGGCTTTTGATGTTAAGTCGATTGCGGTCAAGTCAGAGAACTTGGACGCCCAAGATGGCTCAGTCTTGAATACAAACTACCAGTTTAGTAGAGAACATTCGGTGTCTATCCAAGATGCTCGCCAACGTCTGAATATTGCACACAGTCTAGATTGGATGACCAGGCACCGCCAGCACATTCGAGAGCAAGCGGCTCAAGAAGAATCAATCTATCGCGCACTTCATGGGTCAACACCGCTTAAACGTCCCACCCAAACTCCCGATCTTATTAAGCCTGCAAAACCTTCGCGCGTCCCACCACTGCTTCGCATTATTCTATCGGATTTTCACCTGCATCTTCAACGTCCCACCTTTCCTCCTAGCCAATTGACCTCATTTCTGCACGAACAAGGGGGTGGGCTTCCCTTCGAGACTTGTTACACTTTACTTATCCCCATGCATCTTAACATCACCCTGGCGGCTGTCCAGGTTTCACTCCGCGACTACCCTCTACCACTTCTGTATATTCCATTCAGAACTGGCGATGACACGTCTCCCTCAGTCGTCTTTGATTCTAATCTTGTCATTGCAGAGGAAATGGGTCCTTCTCAGTCCGTTGATTGGATCCCCTGCACCATAGTTGGCCCTGAGGACGGCTTTATGTCTAACCATCCTTTCATGATCCGCATCCCAAAGACACTCATGCCGGTAAAGACATACGCTCGGCCACTCATGTCAGTGTTGACAGACAAGACAACTGCGTTTGCTTGGGGAGTTAGCTACAATCCAGCGATCCAGGATGTTATTAGGTTTATAGACAGTCTAACTCCTGAGTCTCGTGACCCATCCCCGCATATTGGGTTCTGGGACAAGGTAAGAATATCCACGATTATACAACAACTTATCCTAACAGTTTCTCAGATACGATTGATTTTTCACTGGACGGTTGAGATTTCATTTAAGGAACAAGTCCGCTTATATATGAAAGGTGAGAATGGTTAAGACACTTGCTTGCAAGCTCTGACCTCTTTTAGGCAATCGAGATCCTTACAGCCTGGATAATGATGGTGCAGGTTTCACTCTTTGTTGGCAAGGTGAACCGCAAATCATCATCGGCTCTCCAAACAAGGATCGAGAACTTGTGCAGGTTATCAGCGACTCTATGTCCATATTGATACCGAAGTAAGTCGTCAGTGTTATCAAACGAATGGTGCGAACTACATTTTTATTAGATTTCAGACGACTGCGGGTTCTAGGGGCGTTTATGCACAGGGAGACATTGTCGCAAGAAATGACTGTCTCAAAATGTGTGCTAACCTGTGCTCTGGTGTTCGCTTTGGCGTAGGTGCTGTGTTTGAACACACATGCAGCGGGCTAGAATGTGGGAAATGCACCGGCTCTCCTTTTGACCGCAACTGTCGGTCTTTTCAATTTCGGCCGCATCACACTGTACGGTTGGTGAGAGTAAATCCTTCAGGGTCTCTGGTAAGTTTCTTTCAGAACTCTTACCGACTTGTTTCAAATGAGCGCAGGTTGATCACGATTCTTATCACGGTTTCCGGTCAAACTTTATCCACCTCTCGATTTCAATAACTTCAGCCCTTCGACGAGGATCTTCTCACTCCGAACTTCAGCCCAGTAGTTTCCACCTCACTCCCAAAGCATTCGCCAGCTTCTGGTCGTGGTGGGGGCTATTCGATAATGGATTATCGTTGCCAATTAAGCAAGGTTCTCTTTATCCTCGGAAGACGCTGTCGCCGAAATTGGCACGTCATCTGGCGACTCTCAAATATCGAATTTCAGTACCAGAGTTGTTTATAACGCATGCGTACGTCGATGACAGCAGAGAGTCATGGGAAGATGGGATTACAAGTATCGTAGGGTTGAAAGCCAAAGTCAGTCACTTCCAAGCCGACATGCATCAAAGGGACCAGGAAACAATTGCGCCGGGTAAAGTTCCCGATAGCATTCAGGTCGTGCGACATAAGCCGTTCTATGCCGCGGAGGTGATCCTTAAGAATGTGGATCTTCGTGCCCTGTTAGCCATTTTCCCTGAGCCTCTCAAACGATCAGTGCCATTGTCCGCTAACCTCGATGGCGGCAACAAGAACCAGACTTTTTCGGGTTCAGATATTCCTCCCGCATGGCTAGATAGTGACGACTTCATCGAGACGGATTGGTCGCCCGCGCACCATCTTCCAGAAATACAGCTGTTTCCAGTACTCTCCGCCCCTAAGGTAACATATATCAAGAAGAATTCCCATGTTACCGAGATCCAAACCGAGAACAGTAAGTTTGGCGATGAAGACAGTCATACATGTTTACTTGGGAGTGAACCGTGTAAGAGACTTCACCTCAGCATTGGCTCAGCTTTAATTCCTTCAATTTTGACCTCCATTAGCTGTTCCACAAGTGGAGATCTCTCTCGCAGAACAACGGATCGCAACGTTGCAACGCATGGCCGAGGAGGAAGTAAAATTACCTGTCGGGGTGCGTTTCGATCCAGAAATCATAAAAGCATTCTATCGACACGTGTTTTAGAGCCAATACCCCTTGAACAACATGGTCGCCCTTCTTCAAAACTATATTAACCATTTGACAGGAGTAGACCAATGCCCAGAGGGTGTACGCAAAAGTAACGTCGAAAGTTATTATATGCCAGCTGAAATGGTCTCCTCTAATGAATGGGCGGATTTCGAGAATGTCTATCAGGTGCATTCTCCGAATCTATTCATGTGCAATGCTGTTCGCAATGTAGGTCTTTGCCCGAGTTCAAGGGTACAGAACTTATCGTTACAACAGGTTTTGACGCGGTACTACAACTGCTCCAAGGCTCGCCGCGGGTATGAGTACCACATAGCAACTCGGCAAGTAACTGCATCTGTGTTCTTTTCTGTACTGATCAAGAATCAGCGCCGTCAAATTTATTCGAGATCAAGCTGAAGCTATGGCTCCTCAGATGACTGATTATGGTGCTGAGAAATCCAAAGTCTCCGCCAGTGCCACTCAAGCCGCTGCGTCTGCCTTCCGTAGAATGTTGGCCGGAGGACGAGGCGGCACTTCATTAGACATTCAAACGAACGTTGTCTCCGACCCATCCGACGTAAAGCCCCTTGAAGGATGGGATGAAGGCGTTGTTCTCCGGAGGAGGCATTTCTGCCTCTTATTAAAACCCCAAATCATTTTGCGGAGCACTGATGCCTTGTCGAACGTTGAGACAGGATCGGTTGTAATCCTCGCCGCGGTTCAGGCAAAATTGCAAGTATTCAAAATAATGGATGCGTCCAATCTGGAAGATCCTATCAGTGGTCCTATCATGCACAGGTAAGCCCTCTCCCCTGCTGAGCAGGTCCGGCTAGTTTTCAAACTTCAGATAGGAATTACACGTCGTTAGATGGGCTGCAGACCTTCTGTCCAACTGACTCCGCTTCATACGATAGTGGGTCAGTGCCTCTGGAGGTATTGCTTGACTACCGTTGCGAGAGCGATTCCTTTGATCGCATCGTTCCCCAAACCAACGCCAACTGTCGATACGACCGATTCAATCGACTCAGACTTCGCAACAGCATCGCTTCTTCGGCGCTTTTGAGGTCAGACCATATTCACAAGGGGGGGCATGCACATCTACAAAACGATACTGTTGAGTTTCTAGCGCAGTCTCTATGCATGTTCCTGACTCACTGAAATCCAGGACTTGGTGCAAGTTCATGTCCCGCGCTTTACAGTGTCCGCAAATGATCGGCATTTCCAATTCATCTCCAACATCATCACACAGCTGGTTCTATTTTCAGACGTTGCACATAAAGCACGGTTGGAAAAGTTGGAAACACTACTTTTCGCATACGACTTCACGGATTTACGGTCTGCTGCCGGCGTCGTCTCTGATCTCCAGACTCGTCTAAGGAGTGTCCTTGAAGCATATGAAGATGTCGGCCGCCAAATGCGGGATAATCGCCCTCAGAAAAAGCTGCAAATTCTCAAGCTGAAGGCTCACGTTTTTCTACTTGTAGAAGAGCTTAATCTTATTTTCGAGGCGATTCGATTGGCTCAGAGCAGGACTGATGGTCATTCAGACCATAAATCTGCTCTCCTTCTCCAGGCTTCCTCGTCAGAAATTTCTTGGAGAATGTTAGATGACCATCGAGATCTGCTCGCGAAACTCGCTATGCGAAATATAGACTTCTCTTGGCTGAGCAAACAAGACAGCTCTACTGCCAACCGTTTGACGGTTGGTGATCTGCAGGCTTTCGATGGATCTCCAAGTGCCGTTTGGGCAGAAATCGTTTCGAAATATGAGGAACCTTCTAATCATCCGCTTTTTAAGGTTTGCTTGTTTCTGGAATATTCTGAGCAGTTCTCATTGTATAAGCAGAGGGATCTTTTTCTTGACGCTGATTGGACGGTACTTGCGCCTGTTGGCGGGATTGCAATCTATGAGAAGTTCCAACTTGATTTTCACCCTATCCGTCTGCAGCTTGATGCTTGCCTTGGCCAACGTATCATGGAATACGTATGGCCTGCTCGACGAGGAAGGAGTCAGCCAGCGTCTGAATTCAATCATTCTTCAGAACATCCTCCCCCTAGATCTTCCTTAGAGCCGACTCACTTATCGCACAAACCACGCAGATCGTTGGATTCTAACAGGCTTGCACCGAGTCTAAGAAAATTGGGTCCTTCTCGATCGTTCACGGATTTGCGTAGCGCAGCAGCCGAGTCCTCGAGTGCACCAATCGAAACTTCCTTTGGACGAGCTGCAACGCCTGATTTGAATGTCAATGAGGATGCTTGGAGTATCAAGAAGGTGAACCGAGAAGAGCGGCCCGAAAAAGACGACGCTGTGGAGATGAAGACGCGTTCCTCTCAAAATACCTTCATTCTAGTGAAAATTTCAAGGTCCGTACCATTGAGTTAATGTTGATCTCCTTGGTTCAACCCTCAAACCAGCATCGAACTCCTGCTGAGTATCATGAAGGCAGAGTCCTTTGAATGCCGTGATGCGCGAATTCGCACCCACACCTTAGAGTTCCGCAATCAGACATGGAGTGTACGTACTGTTGCCTACCTCGCGATGGCTAACCAACTTGTCATAGTTTGAGGAGCTGGTCGATCAATTCCTACCTAGCGATCTTACCTGGAAAGGCTGGGTTCGCATGGCTTTCCACCAACCCCTCGTCCCAGTCCTTCCAGTTGCCCGTGAACTCTTCTCAAAGACGAAACTAATTCCATCTAAGCCCACCTTGCAGAATGACACCCGCCCCTCGTCTAAGAAACTTATTATTCGAGGGAAGAAGAACGCTACCGATGCCACAATGCAAGACCGGGTACCGCGGAGATCGTCTTCAAGTGAAGGCATCCGTGGCAGCACCCCTGCTATGGGTAGTAACATAACTGGGATGACACTCGTTGATGAACCAGAAGGTGCCCAACTGGATCTGTTGAAACGGGAAGGTCCTGGTATGAAGCGCCAGCAGCGTCGACCAAGATTGCTCGGCGTGTTCACCCGCGGAAAGCACGATGCACGTAGTATATCACTTTCGAGCGTAAGTCTTTTATTGCCCTACCCGACTCAAACTCAGTTCTTTAAGCATCAGTCGTCTGAAGATTGCCGACAAGACTCGACTGCCCATGATGAATTAATTAGTTAATGAATATTGATCAACATGCTCATACTCATGCTATCACACCTTGCTCGAACTGGACTTGTTTTGACACCTACATTTAGCCCGCACGACTGTCCCGTATTGGCGATGTTCACACAACACTCCTTTCATTTTCAATTAGGCAGAACAATCCATTAGCAACATTTATTCAGATAGTGGAGGACAATATCATTCATTGCCGACGTTTACTGTGATCCGAACATTTGGGGTTCATTATACACTACAATCAAGGATTGTTGAAATCCGACTATTGCGCTCAAACCGTGTCAAGCTTCTGCCTTGGCCCAAGGAGACTCCCGACGAGCCCACAAAGAAGCTTTCATCCGCATATCCTCTCCACGGCCCTACCGGGCTGGACGTAATGTAATCGCATCATAACTACCCAAGGTCAAGTGTAAAGCCATAACGTGAGAAGGCTTGGATAAAATAGCTACTTCATGGACGCTGTTGAAGCGCAATGAGGGGAAATCAAGCATAAGTCGTGCGGGCCCAGCGAGCGGCAGCAACTAGGTTAGACAAGGAAGCTGCAGAGAACGATTCAGTTTGGTTATGAAAAGTGAGTGAGAAGGACATGCCTTCGGTCTCCTTCCAACCACGTGTTTTCAGACCACAGTCGGGATTGACGAACACTAATTCTCTAGGAATAATAGAAAGGGTAGCCTTGATGCGGTCTTTGATTTCTTGTTCGCTAGGGACACGTGGAGAGTGGATGTCATAGACCCCTGGACCGATCTGATTGGAGTAACCGTACTCCTTGAAGGTTTGTAATAATTTCATGTCACTCTTCGAGAACTCGATGGAAATGACATCAGCATCGAGACGTTGGATAGACGTGAAAATATCGCCAAAGTCAGAATAGCAGAAGTGGGAGTGGGTCTGAGTCTTATCACTAACACCCGCCGTTGCAAGCTTGAAGGTATCAACAGCCCATTTCAGATACTCATCCCAGTCGGAGCGACGAAGGGGCAACTGCAGGGCATTAGACAATCCGGTAATGTGCTTTGCAAATCTACTTACGCCCTCACGAATAGCTGGCTCGTCAACTTGAATAGCAGCAATTCCAGCAGTCTCGAGATCGATGACTTCATCACGGAGTGCCAATGCCAGCTGCTGAGATTGCAGCTTGCGGGGTACATCTTCGCGAGGGAACGACCAGTTCAAGATCGTGACGGGACCGGTAAGCATACCCTTCATGGGCTTCTTGGTGAGACTTTGGGCATAGCTGCTCCATTTCACGGTTATAGCTTCGGGACGGCTAACGTCAGAGACGATGATTGGAGGTCGCACATAGCTGCAAAAAAGTCATCAAGCCAAGCCAGCAGTACAACCCGGATCACCTACCGAGAGCCGTAAGACTGAACCCACCCATTCTGGGTAAAGACAAAACCGTTCAAACGTTCCCCGAAGTATTGAACCATGTCATTTCTTTCGGGTTCCCCATGCACAAGAATGTCGAGCCCAATTTTCTCCTGAAAGCTGACGACGTGTTGTATCTCGCTTTTGATGAACTCACGATATTCAACTTCAGTGATATCGCCCTTGGTGAGCTTGGCGCGAGCATTGCGGATGTCTTTTGTTTGCTTGAAGAAATTATTAGGGACGATGTCACACGCGGACGGCGAGTGATATGATGGCTCACTGGGAAGGAACCGATAGTGGTTGTGGGAAATTTCGGCAGCTGAAGTGACTCCGCTTGAACCCTCTGGCGAGTGGCAAACGGACTTTTGCGGTCATACAGATCAGGCGTGATGGCGGCAACACGCCTGCGAACGGCATCATCGGATGTACGCTCGAACTCGCGACGCTTAGCGATAGAAGTTTTATTCGCCTCCAGAGCGGCTGCGACCTGAGGGTCCTGGGGATTGGTGAGGAAAGCGGCGATAGTCGCGACTTCCGCAGCCTTTTCCAGTGCGAAGGAAAACCAATCCTTTTGCTGTGCGGTCAACTGCTTTTCATTAGCCAAGGTCACAGGAGTATGCAAAAGAGACGATGATGTCGCAATGATGACGCGCTTTTCTCCGAGAGCAGTAATTGCCTTCTGACCCAGCTGAATTGCGGCGGTCAAGTCGGACTTCCATATGTTTCTTCCAGAGACAATACCAAGAGAGAGAATGATAGGGGTAGACTTAATCGCTGCTATTACACCATCGAGTTGCTCAGGTGCCCGAGAAAGGTCGATGTGAAGACCAGTAATGGGAAGCTTGGAAACGAAGTTTACGTTGGAATCCAGGCGAGCGAAGTATGTCGCCAGAATGATCTTTGGAGAAACCGGGGCCAGTTGAGTATATGCGGTGATAAACTCCTCTTGAAGACCGGAAGCCTTGTCAAGAACAAGAATTGGTTCGTCAACTTGAACCGATTCAGCACCAGCGGCCCTGAGCTCTGATAACAACTGTTTGTAGATGGGCAAAATCTTGCGGAGCAATGAAATGGGTCTGAAGTTAGCAGGCGCCTCCTTTGCAGCCTTTCCGAGGACAAGGTAAGAGATTGGTCCTAAAACAACCGGACGGGTGGTGACTCCCAAACTCCTGGCTTCGTTATACTCCTTGAGAGGTTTATTATACAACAGCTTGAAGTCGGTCTCATCGGAGAGTTCTGGGACGACATAATGATAGTTAGAATCGAACCTACCCAATACTTGTCAGTAATATAGTCAAAGGTGCTCTGAGTCGCAATGCTGACCACTTCTTCATTTCACTGGCAGGAACATCAACACCATCGGCTTGGCGTCCACGTCCAAGTGCGAAAAATACATCCAGAGGGGATAAACCAAGGTTGACATAGCGTTTGGGAATGGCGTTGAAAGCCGTGGAATGATCCAAGACGTGATCATAGAGAGTGAAGTCTCCACTGATCAAGAGTGAGTATAGACAAGAATTAAGGAAGCGATTGACAAACCTGGGAATCAAGTCGACCTTTCGCTCCTTCAGGTTGATCCAGTTGTATTTACGAACATCAGCAGCAACTTTCCGAAGATCCTGCTCTGATGATTTTCCCGCCCAATAGGCCTCTACGGCCTTTTTGACTTCACGGTTTGCACCTGGGTACAGTTGAAGTGAGTGGATTGAATCCACCAAGCAAAAAGGGTACAGTACCGATGCGAGGGAAGCCAAGGACGCTGGAGAGGACCATGTCGGATGAGGGAAGAAAAGAAAGAATGAAACGAGGGGGTGAGATGGACCCAGCGTGATTTTGAGATATCCGGTGGCGCCTGCCCTGAGTCGACGGTTATCAATCTCAACATCTAATCGCCGGCAGTACCCATAGTCACCAACTTTTTTGCTCAGGTTCATGTCATCACTTTTCCGCCACATACCCGGCCTGGATTAGTTCTCATCTTCGCACTTGCAATTCGACTGAAGTAAGCGCATTATTGCAAGTGTCTCACTCGAGCCAGTGACGAAACCAATTCATTCCATCTCTGAACAAGCCAGGGGTCGAAAGCAACCAAAGAAAGATGTTTGTGTCTTGGTCTTGTACTGCGGAATGATCTGGAACCAACACTGCCTGCAACTCACGTTACTGTGAATCATGGCGCAATCTTACCCAGTCGTGTGTATATGATGCTGATGATGGCTATACCAGCTCCTCGCAACATGATGGTTCAATTCCTTCAGAGGATCTTTTCCTTTTTCTCGCCAACTTCCGGTCAGCTCGGCTTGTCCATTTTGAAGTTTAGTTGTAGCGATCCTACTAGTCAGCTTGGCGTGCATGCAACGTCGCTAGAGGCGAGCAGGAAACGGCAATTTTGGTTAGGTGGCGACAATTCATCGACCGGATACACGGACGGCGCTCATCCCGTACGTACTACAACCAGTGTCCCAAGTTATGTAAACGGGACCTTGGATTCTTCCCAAGTCATCGATCTCGCCGAATGCAACATGCTGGATCCGTCCCTAAGAAAATTCAACATTACCGAGTTTGAGCCTCATCCAATCCCAGAGTGAGCTCAAGACAACACCTCTGGTGGTAGGAGTGCCAGCGAGTACCATCAGCATGGTTGGTCCTCATGATGTTCTCGTGGGGTATTAATCCCTGATGCATAGCATTTTTCAGTAATCTGTGAATCTGATGGATGTAATGCCACACTTTGATCACGTCGTCTCTTATCGCATCCTCACCCTTCAGACCTCCGTGCATGGGATAATCAGAGACTATTTACGCAAGCCCGGTTCTGACTTGGTTTGTCTCTCCGTAACTATAAAATATGTTTTTGATTTCTGTATTCCTCGGTGCTCGGCCATGAACATTTGAACCTCAGGGATCATCGCGAGAGGTATGATCTACTCGCCAGATCTACTCGCCAGACATCACTGGTGTTAGATTTTCATTAGATATCGCTATCGCTACGTCGTTAGTCGTCATGTTACTGGTCACGTTACCAGTCTCGCGCACCTTATATCTTCATCTTTACATTTCTTTGCACCTCAGCATTCTCTTCATCAGTGATTGCTGAGGTACATTCATTTGTCTTGTTCCTTCTGATACATTTTACTTACCTATATGCAGTAAGAACTCACATAGCTTGTACAGGTTATGAGCTCCAGTTCCTGGTAGGGCAGGAACCAATTGATTATGACTTAAGCAACTTACTCAACTATTCACCTCCTGCTCAAAATGTCACACATATATTCAGTTTCACATGCATATCAGTCATTGTGTCAATCAATTGTGGGAAAGTATGATCACATATGTGAACTGACAGGAGCTGAGAATTATTCTCAATGGTGATACTCACCCTTCAAGGAGAATGTCTTTGGAATCACTGTAGCACTGGTACCAACCCTGAAGATTACATGGAATATGCATCTATGTGACCCAAACCTGCCAATCCAAAGAAAGTGTTTTCAATAGAACATGAAGCCATTATGGAATGGCTTGTGAAAGATGCTCAGGCTAAGGGTACTCATCAATTGCAAAATTTCCCCTTCCATTGCATCCCTCCTGTTGATTTCTCAAACAGCTCATGAGCAATGGGCAAAGCTAGCATAGCCATTCTCTTGTCTTGATCTTCTCTCATAGTATGAAATTCAAACTTACATGCATACCTTAAAGATGTAGATGATGTTACACACTATGTTAGCATGTTTAAAGATGTGCATCATTGTTTTATTGAGATGGGAGTTGTTTAAATGATCTATGATCTGTTATATGGCTTGCTAGAGGATTTAGAATAGAACATCTTTCATGAAATCATCTTGAGCAATTTGCAGTCAATGCCTTCAGCTATGATGAAGGGGCCATCAACCAGTACTAGCACCACAGAGACTACTGCTACCACTATGTTTGAAGAAGTACCTAGATGTTTGATGGAGAAAGCAAGTATAATCCTGGGTAGATGAAAGTTAGCTAATCCTGGTTCTGAGTATGCCAATGTTTTTTGATTGTATCCAAATCCACTGCTAAGATCAATCCTGCCACTGAGATTAAGATCCACTCTAAAAACTCTTCAGACATTTGATGTGTTAATGTCTCTTGCATGGGAAAGCCACATGCTGATATTGTTACTGGCCTGGAGGAGAAATGGAGCCTCAAGCCTCTATTGAGAATATGGTATTCTTATTTGGAAATTCTATTTCTAAGCCATATTCCAGAGTATTCTATGATCAGTCAGAAAACCTGACTCATGAAACATTACTGACACTATTCATATTATAGTAGCATTAATCATCATAGATAAGTTCCTTTTTAGCTATTGGTTAAGATAAGAGTAGTTTCTGCTATTAGCTCTATCTTTACTATGCTGATTCATTGTAGTTCTTACACCTTCCATGGTGTTCTATTTCCTTACTATAGTTAGTAGGAGATTACTACAGATACCGAAAGCCCTGTAGTATTTAAGACTGAGAATGTTGCTCAGTCTTTAGAATCTTAACACATTCTACCTTGATTCATTCTAAGCTATAGCTTTTTAGAAACTCTCATATCATCCTTGATTCAAGCCACTAGTATCAGTGAGTACTCCCACTGATCTCTGCCATATTTGCCCTGCTGCTATTGGAGATACCATTGTCTCTGTGGGAAATGAGCAGCTAAATATGGTAATAGTGCAGCTAAGTAGATGAACTCAGTCATGCAAAGAAAACAATGGACTAGAATTAGTTATCTAAGTAGATGAACTACAATCAGGTAAGCTAAGTGATAGATAGACAATGGAGGATAAAACATACCTCAGTTGCACGAAGAAAACAACAGACTAAGGTGTACAGGCACTATTTGAACTTCTTAAATACTAAGAGAACTAGCAACAAGGCACTGATGTGCTACATGAAACAAAAGAATGAAACTAAGTTTTATCAGTCATATGGTGAATCAATCAATCAGTCAAAGTATCTAAACTATGAAGGTCATACGATCTAGTATTGTGTATTTGAGTGTGCACACCTCGCTTGAGTTCAGTCCAGATATAACCATGTATGTGCTTGGTAATCCAATAGTCTCCAATAGCCCCTGCTTGGTTGAAGAGGCACACAAAGGAAACAGCTGACATTGTTGCCTCATTGGCTATGGCTGCTTCTCCCCCATCAACTGTTTCTGCATCTATTCCTTTAACTGCTTCTGACCATAGATGAGATTTGTTGTATGTTGCAATATTTGACTCTGATCCATATACAACCCTTGATTCATTGTGCTTTACTTAGCTTTCTCATTTGGCCTGACTACAATACTCAATTCCAGTGCCACAGTCTCAGCTTATCAAAGATAGAGAGTATTTTAC
The DNA here is from genome assembly GCA_038089295.1 of Xerocomus amazonicus. Classification (NCBI taxonomy): domain Eukaryota; kingdom Fungi; phylum Basidiomycota; class Agaricomycetes; order Boletales; family Boletaceae; genus Xerocomus; species Xerocomus amazonicus. Next base: position 34,380 of record JBBPKO010000260.1, read on the forward strand.
CACCTTCACCCTGGAAGATCATCTGCCAGTCAAAAGCTCATATAACTGGTGATTATGGAGTCCTTCAAGTCAAGCCTTCTATGACCCATCTGAGGTAGGGTGATTGTGTGCCTGCTACTGTATGCAGAAAATGTGATGTCTTTAAAGAGGGGAGATACCAGATTACTGTCCACCATAATATCTAATTTTTTCCATCCACAAAGCTGGAAATTCAGTTTGCCATGATGGCATTCAGTCACTATTATGCTATTTCCTTGCATCTTTGCTTGTCCTCTCACATCTCGTCTTACCTTTGAGGATGGTACATTGGTAATAACCTCCATACTTGACAAGCTCTGGTGACTGACTGACTTTGACTCTTCAAGATGGAACCATTGTCTAGTGCCATCTGTTATGCTTCTTAGTACTCTTGAGATTGGAGAATCATCGAAGGTACTAGACTCTTAGTGAAAGAGAGATCTTACTATGAGGACAAGACTAGAATGACATTAGATTGTATAGAACTAGCTTAGAGTATCTAGTTACATGTACTGGGTATTTATACTACTCTCTGTGGTACACAGACCAACCTGACTAAGCATTATCAAAGAAGATCAGTAGGGAATGATAATGATCAACTGGGGTTGGAGAAGATAGTAATCAAGTGGAGATCAGATAAGGAAAACGAGATGAGATAGAGATCTCTATCTAGAAGAGGAATAGTGTTCATCATAAAAAGCTAATGAAAAGTGCATATGTCAATGAAGATAGAAAAATCATAACAGAAGGTCCACTTTTAGGATTAAACCACCTGGCTTAATGTTTACATATCCAAGCTTCATTCCATTCATCATGTTCTTCAGCAGGGAGGGGAGTCGGTTTGTAAAGGTTGTCATCTTCATTCTCTTATTGACGATGCTATGCAATGGCTGGACAAGTGTCACCCTATCAAATGTTGACACATTCAGTGCATTGGAGAGTTGGACAGGGGGCAGTCCCATGAACTTGATGACAAAATGTACAGATGGCAGTGGGACAGTTCAGGAGGGAATGACTAGGTGCATGTTGGTTGCAACTCGGGCATACATAATTCACACAGTAGATTCCTAAGTGGGTGTTGTATTCATTGCACCACCCACAGAATGATTCCCACCTTGAAGGAGGAGGGGAAGTGATGTGAAAGGGGAGTGTATTGACATCAATTGGGTTTGTGTGAGTGCCTTGCCTCAGTGAGGAGGGAGTAATCAATGAAGGTCATCAAAGTAGTGAAGAGGGTAGTCCAAATGTCAAGACTGTTTGTTGATGTGAATGGCAAGGGGGTAATATTGTGGAGGATGAGGGACGA